>APFE031123372.1:0-23830 GCA_000404065.3 Pinus taeda
TATGACATAAAATAATAAAAAAATTCAAAATCAATCAATAAACACATGAATACAAATTCTGATTAGTAAACATACATGAATAATTTAATCATTCTAACATTTAGTTAAATGTAAACATACACAATAGTAGTTCGCAAATGCAAAAAGAAATGACATAATTTTCAGTCTTCAAAATTTAAATGAATGTCTATAATGTCAAATACTAGTAATGTTTTAAAAAATCATATAATTAAAACATAATCAAAATTTAAACATACACATTACAATACAACTATATTAATAACTCATTGTAGAACATTTTCAAACTTCAAAATTTAAAAAAGGAAGTCATAATGTACTCATTTTGTTATAATCCATAAAATTGTTCTAGGAAACTCAAAAACATAGATAATCTATGATTATGGCCTACTTGTAACATCAAAAAGCTCTAAATCCTCATGAGAAAATGGCCTAGTAAAGCCACTAGACTGGTGATCATGATAATGTCATCAAAGTCATCATAATATCATCAAAGTCATCAATACATGGAATTCCATCATTCGGCTCATCTAGTGAGTCACCATAAATGCTAATATAATAAGGAAGTGGTCATGCCAAGTAGTTATAATCCATAAAATTGTTCTAGGAAATTCAAAAACATAGATAATCTATACTTATGGCCTACTTGTATCATCAAAAATCTCTAAATCATCATGTGCAGATGGCATAGTAAAGCCACTAGAGTGGTCACCATCAAAGTCATCAATAGATGGAATTCCAACATTTGGCTCATCTAGTGAGTCACCATCAGTGCTAATATCATCTCCTTTTGGCACTCGATCATCATCAAACCATGACTAATAGGAACTAGATGCATCTTTGGCCACACTAATCAAGGCCAACTTCAAATTACTGTGAACATAAACAAGTTCTTCCAACCTTGTAGACAATAATTTGTTTCTTTTCTTGGACTGAATATGGTTAAAGCTACTCCAGTTCCTTTCACAAGTAGAGGCACTTGATCCCTAGATCAAAATACAAATTTCAAAACATTGCAATTCAGGAGTCTCTGATTCATAAAACTGCCACCATCTCCCTCAAGGAATATTGGGCCACCATCTCCCTCGAGGAAGAGGCAAATATTCCCTCTTCCAACTTGTATGCTCGGAGCTACTCTCTAATTCTCCTATATTCTTCTAGATCAGAAACCAACCGTTCAACTACATCATAAAGGCCATTCATGACTTCTGGATAATTTTTTCTTTATATCCCAAAGAGTCTAGGATCCAAATAACAAGTTGTTGCATGTAAATGACTATGCAACATATTCCATCTTTCATCAATCACCTCCCATATTGTAATGTACTCATTTTCCTCAGTATTAAAAGATTTTGCAATGGCTTCTTTAGCACGATCCATGCCCTCATAAACAAAACCCGTGGAAGGGGTATCACTATCAACCATGCAAAGCATATCAACAATTGGTTCACATACTTTTAAGATCTTTTGAGCATTGTCCCAAAAAGCATTCCCTAAAATCACCTGTTCCAACTCCTTTCCTTTAGCTTCCTTTGAAAGTGGAGACTTTTCCCATTCATTGTTGCAAAAAACACCTCTTATACTCCCTTTTTCTTCAACTAGTATTTTGATAGTAATGTAATATGTGGCAAACCTGGTGTCACAAGGCCTGAGCAACTCTCTAGATGATTTACTCTGGTACAAGCTCAATGTGAGTTGATGGTTAAATATGAAGTGAGAAATTTGTTTCCCCTTCCAAACCGTCTCGTTAATCCATGGAAACTTTGCCAGATCATGTAACAATAAGTCAAGACAATGAGCAGCACAAGGTGTCCAATATATTTTTCTGTATTTATCCATGATCATTTTTGTTGCTCCTACACAATTTGAAGCACTATCAGCTATAACCTGGACCACATTTTCTTATCCAACCTCAAGAATAGCTTCATGTAAAATCTTGAAGATAAATTCAGAGGTCTTCTTATTCCATGATGCATCAACTACTTAAAACAAAGCACCCCTTTATGGAAATAAACCAACACATTAATTATAGGTCTATGATTCATATATGACCAACCATTTGATAAAAGTGTGCACCCTGCTTACTTCCAAGAGTCTTTGATCTTCTGCAATTTTTTTGTAACTCTTTCTTTTGACCTCTTCAAAAGAGTGGCCCTTATAGTCTTAGAACTAGGAGGGACATATCCTTTACCAAAATATACCATCATCTTACATGCATTGATGAAGTAAGGGTTTCTTTCCGCATTAAATGGAATTGCAGATTCAAAGAACATATCAACTACAACATCATCAACTTCTTGTTTCTGCATGGGATTCCAAACAGAATTTAATGTAGTTGTCCCACTTGATTTACCAATATTTGACTGAGATGAACTCCCAACACCAACCATGATTGAAGAAAGTGTGGAAAATGAGTTGTAATTCATTGTAATTTCTGTTTGAACACATTGTCTTTTGTTTTCATTCACTTGCTCAGCCTTTTTTATATTTTCATAATCTCTCTGAAGTGTCTCCTTGAGCTTTGCAGACACATTCTTGCAACCATCAACACCACCTCCTTTTCCATTAGTGACATAAAGTAATTGGTTCATCACTATAGTTAAAGATCCAACAAACTCATCATTACATAGCTTGCATTTCAAATATCTCCTATGAGGCCCATCTAATTTCTCCACATATTTCCATCCTTTTGTTGTTGACTTTGGAGGTGCCATGACAAATATGTCTGCATTTTTGTTGGCATATTAGGATTACAATTTAAATAGATGATAAAATAGTGAAATTCAAATACAAATAAAACTTGAATTAGCACATGAATCTCATTCATAACTGCTATTTTAAAGCATGGGCATGAAATTCAAGAGATTCTCATGTTAAAAATATTACTTTTTCACCAAGAAAAAAGAGATATTACAATAGAAAAACAGAAAGTTGCAACCCATTACACTATTACATGTTTTTAGAGTGAATTTGAGCCTGAAGAAATTGGAAAAAATTAGGGTTTGTTTACCATTTCGAGCATGGTTTTCTCATAAAGAATATAATGAAATTAAATGAGTATAGCAGGGGTAACATGCATGTTGTAAGATTTTTTATTTCAAGCCATTGAAACTCACTTGATGAATAATTGGAAGGCCAATAACTTCTTGCACCTTTTGAAATTTGGATGATTGACTGCCTCATGTCACATTATATATATACTATATATGTTTGAATTAAATTCAAGTACTAAATTGTGTTAGTTTGTGCTATCTCTTGAGAGAGAATTAGTTGTTGATGGGGATTATACTATAGTTATGTAAGTTACAAGAAACCCAAAGTACTACTTTTTTATGAATCCTATGACAAACTTGGTTGGTTGTTTCAAAATATTTATTGAGATCTATATTAGGGCCATGGGCATGGAACTTGATTATGAAAAATATTTGGACTATCAGAGATGCCGAAGTCATTAACCTTGCTTGACTAAGTCCTATGCTATCTAAATTATGATGGAATGTTGAGAATCACATCTGCATCAATGGCTAGATTTGTTTGTCTTACAAATCAGTTTGAACATTGAATGTAGAACTGAAACACCATATGGAAAGTCCACAAGTTTTTAATTTTTCTAAACTTGTAGAAAGTTAACAATTTGATCTTCTAGATTCGTATTTCTATACCTCTACAAGAAGCTCACAATTTCATATTCTAGCTTCATACCATATCAAGCATAAGTGATTGGAATGAGGATCAAATTCATGCCATGTGATTATCAACAAGCCTAGAATGACCGTAGTTAAATGAAGGACAGATAATAGAGGAAAAAATAGTTTGGCAAGATGGAGAGAATTGAATTTTCCTACAACATAACTTGAGATCATTCGTAACTGCTATGTAAAAATCACAGAATAAAAATCATCAGTGGTTGGACAGTGGTTTACTAACCTGTGTACAATGTTGGGACGTTCAAGATTTGAAGTTGCTGAGCTCGCCATCTGCTGCTTGGATGAGCGATGATTCACGATTCGCATTGTCAAATTATCCAAACCACTTGGGTTTGACCAGTCGGTAGACTCGGCACTAGGCAGTGGGCACTCGACACTCGACAGTCTTGGACCCGACCACCTAGAGTTTTCAAAACCGCAGACTACAGTTCGACAACGGCATAAGCTTGAGGGCCGAGGCTACATCCTACAAAATACACAGACTGCAGTCAATGACTAAGCACTAGTAGTTGCAACTTTCTAGTGAGTCGTCACACGTGACACAAAGCCTCAGCAAGCACAATCTCTAGACTCCGGCACCTTAGTAAGGAGTGACTTGTGAGAAAAATCTCCTCAATGGTTGATGAAATTCACACCGATGATCAATCTCCTCACGACCAGGCAATACAAACTCACTCAAAACTCATAGGCTCACACTCGATAGTCGAGTCTCGATTTCAACTTGTGCCAAATCCTTAGCGCAACATGGTTTATAAATGAAATTGTTTGGTGGGAACAAACTTCTCGAAAACCATCGTCTGCCCATGGTTTTCCTCATAAACCATTAATTAAAACCTACGAACCCTAAGCTCGAACCACAACAAAAGAAAATTGAATTCGATAAAATTCGGCTTTAGGTTTGCCTCAGGTTTGTGTTCGGATGGGGTTTGAATTCGTTAAGGTTCAACTTTCAGGTTCGGTGAACCTGAAAAAATTTCAAAATTTTTTTTGGGTTCGCTGGATTTCGAACCCCAAGGTTCAAATTCGGTGAACCTTGTGACATAGCCTGTTAGGATAACTATTCTAGAAGTGAAACTGGCTTGGGGAGTTATGGTAGAGACTACTTGTACTTGTTGGTTCAGTGGAGCATTCTTTTCTCCTTTGTGGTTCCCACGACAACCTAGTTGATTTAAATAGATAAGAGTTTTATGTGTAACTACTATATTTATAATGGTTTCCTTCGAGGAATAAATAGTTTTTGTGAATAACATGTTATGTTTTTGTGGGTAATATGTTATATTTTTTTGTAATTATAAAGGTCTGGCTGTGATCCAAAATGAACAAACTTTTTACGATAACTAATTCACTGTGGGCTACATTAGTCTCTAGGCCAAGCTGAACATATACCAGTGGCCCAAAGACAGTTCTAAGCCCTGAACATTATGTCTGAGGAAGTAGGGCAGTCCCTGGAGTAGGCTCACCCTAATCTTCCAGATTAAAATAAATAAAAAATTAAGTTTGCAACTGATGATTGAAAAAGAGATATTTAATATAGAACAAAATCATTATTATAACTACGTCAACTTTAAAAAAAAAACAGAGAAATAAATCCATAGATGGTATAACCCTATTAAGGGAGAATTTAACATCAAGAACCCATATGCTAAGAACCTGTTAAAGTCTATTGAATACAATAGAATTATTTATGACTAGTTTGAATTCAAAAGAATTCGAATAAGGGTATGAGATAAAAATATAAATAAGGAAACAATACTCACAATTACATTACTGAGAATATATAAGTGCCATCATATTGCAGACAAACAACTATTACCACAGAAGAACTTATGTACAGAAGAGGGATAACTCAGTTGAGAGCAACCTCGAATAACAAAACAACCAACAATATTCATTGTAAGAGGAAAATAACAAAGTAACTTATATATCGTGAAACCCTAATGGTTTGCATCCAATAATTAAAGAATACATGGTTAAGTTACAATAATGGAAAAGTTCCAAATACAAGATGTCAGAATAAAGAAAACTACCATTTATATTTAAACCAACACTTTCAATTTCTAAATCGTAAATATATATATTCACAAAAATAATTGCATGCAACAATAGTAGGGTTTCCTTATACAGGGACCTGTGGAACTAGATCTGGGTCGAAATTAAATACTCGGAAACTCTCAAGGCCTACAATCTATGAGAAAACTTCATCAAACACATAACTATAATATGCATTCCACTAAAACCATAAGGACCCAGTTCATGGAAGACTATTATCCAAGAGAGAAACTCCAAAGAATGACCTAGAAGATAGAGGAAAGGGTGTTAATTTGAGGAACTTGGGTAGAAAAATTTCAGAATTGAAGCTCTTGCACTTAATAAAAGCAGTAGTCTATAACGCGACTTTTTGAAAGTCTTTCCGGCGGATTTTTCCGGTCAAAATCCGGCAGCAATTCATTGAAATCCCAAGTTTGATAGCTAGTTTCTGCACAATCAATAGCTCCCAGGGGTTTTTCAGGGCACTGAATCCAAATATGCAGTTAAAAACCCATTTTAACTGCTTAAAAATCAAGATTTAACCTCATTTCTTCCGCCGGATTCCGTCACCGGAATCTCCAAAAAGTCGCATTATAGACAACTCCTTAATAAAATAGCTACTTCAGAAAAAGAGTGAACCCACCTGTGATAAAAGGGAATGACCAACATTCTATAGGGTGTTAAAACAAGAAGAACAAAACTTATTCTAATGAAATGTTAGACAAAAATGTAGACCTTGTACTTATTGGTCGATGGAGAAATTGGGAGAAAATTCATGTAGCCCTCGATAGCAAGTGGAAATTAAAACCAAAACTTACAATCCACAATGAATTATCACCAAATATTGTTTATATGTATGACGAGCAAACAATATACCTATTCGTATATGAGTTTCCAAGAAGATTGTGTAGTGTCGGTGGAAGAAGTCGATAAATGAAGCCCTAGGGTTAACTCGTCCTCGAATACAATAACCCAAAGAACACAAATAAGGGAAAGAAGAAATAACATCTGATAAGGAGTACGACAGAAACAATGGATTTTCAATGAACAATCATCAAATTTAGTAAATTAAAATGAGGGTTTCCCCAGCTATGAATCGTTACCATTTTATGAATTTCCCTCTTGATTTATGTGAGTTTTCCCGAACATAGAGAAGGCTATGACCAAAAAAATGATGGTGAACCAACAACCGTGAAGTATATTTGCAGAGATCTTCTCCATAGAGTGAAAATGAAAATGGAATCTGTAAGGTGCAACAAGGAAGGGGTAGTTATCCCATAATCAACCCCCATGCATCATGACCATCAATTGTAACCCTAGTGATTGTAATCCATTGATTTCTTGACACCTTGATAGGTCTCTACTCCTGACACGGGTAGATAAAAGTAATGCTTGACAACTCATGTCTCTCAAAAAGTTTAATCACACCATATAGCAAGCCTGGGTTAACTTGGCACACAATGAATATATAACCATAAACCAATCGATTGAAAAGATTACACATAGGTTGAAACCATTGGACATAAATTTCATAACCAAACATATTTTCCATACCATGGTGTTACAATCATGGTCGCAATCAATAATAATCCAAAGGAGAATCGAACATTACGGCTAACAAAGTCCTTCACATGTATGCCAAGATAATTGTATATATATCATTAGCAATGGTAGTTACATCGACTTGGAAAAGTGTAGAAACATAAAGTTGTGTGGAAACCATCTGTATTTTAGTTAGGAACTTAATCATATATGTCATACGAATGTAAAGTAAGAAGGGATTTCCATAAAGTAATGTTAATTTTCCTTAGTTAAGTTAATTAAATATAAAAACAATTACCAGATAGGAGGTAGAGATGTTACAAGTGGTATCAAAGCTACAAGTTACAATATTGTGGCCTAAGAGCTTTACTATTGCTACAAATTACATATTAAATATTCTTATCAAATGAGGAAGCAATAAATTTTCTATAGAAACAAAGCAAAGAGAAGTGAAGGAACCATGCCATGAGTAATTCAAATAAATTTCATTATGTAAGTTAAGTTATAAAAATACTAATTTAATTATTCATGGGGTACCCTTACCTACGAGAACTAATATGTTGGGCACCTAAGAGAGAAAATAGTTGTTTGGGAGATTTATTTATGAACACACGTTAATTAGTAAATCATATCCCGTGACTATTGGAGAATGGGTAGAGATAGAATTTTATGGTTTGCAACAATGAGGAAGTATATGTGTAGACAAATGTAAATGAAGTAAGGTAAAAATTCCTACACCATTAAACAATTATAAAAACATCATATAGGTATGTTTAAGAGAGAAGGCAAAGTGATGTATCTGAAATCACTCTGAAAAGTATAGCATTATCTGCTTGATGATTGCACGTTAATAGTCGTGAGGCTCTTTTGTAAATTTGAAAAAAGAGAGGAGAGAATATACACAAAATAAAGTGTTTATAGAAATCAAAAAAGGAATCAAGAATCCTGTAATACATAAAGAAAAGTATAGGGTGTATTGGTATACCCTAGTAAGTAGTCTAGGCAAACTTAATGATAACTTTGTCAAATTTGAATGGAGAAAATATAACACTTATGATTATAAAAACATATGTATAAATATGAGCCCATTGGGGTTATCTTGGGTAATTGGTAGGAATGGTTGGAATCCTTTTCCCCAAATTAAGCAAGTGACATGGTAGATATCGATAGTGATGCCATTAAAAGATACAAACCTATATGTCAACAATATAACTCAAGTATAAATAAGTTCAATGCACTAATAACTGGTTAGCACAAGTAGGCTTGGATTTCATGACTGATATAAAAAAAAAACTAGTAAGGAAATTAATGATCTTTCTCACTGGAGAGTCTCTTCATGAAGGGAGTCACAGAAACACTTGTTACAACAGTATAATAATTGGCACACATCATCAACATGGAGGATTGTATATAAGTTAATACCATTTGATAATGTTTTAAAATTGTAAGGTTTCTTGTGTGTAGTGAGATATTGTGACATATTACAACTGTTAGATTTTTAAAAAGAAATATTTTCGACCTCTTTGAGTAAAAGAAATCATAAGAATCGATCTTTTGATAATGGAAACTTTAGTGTGTTTGAATTAAATGAAGGGAAACTTTTCCCAACCAAGTTACACAAGAATGAGTCAAGAATTGGGGCACAAAACGTGATCAATAATTTCGTTTTAAACAATAAAAACAAATAGTCAAGTAATTGAGAATTGTAGTAACCTAATGGGGGTGGGTGAGCATGGGGTACGATAGGTGTTTCAAGACATATTAATTTGAGATAGATGATGTGATTAGATGGGCGTTCGGATGGCCTCACCAACTGGCACTATTAGGATAGACCCTTCAAGAAGAAACATCATGATATATTCCAATAGGATGCTGTTTGCGGATTAATTCAACGTTGTGGTATGGGAGAGAAGGTGAGTGACATTACTTGGTCTGAGTATGTGCAAATTTGTCACATGCATATTCTTGTTGAGCTCGTCATTGTAATCTTGTGAGGTAGCAGCAAGGGTGGGAATGTTGGTAGAGAGTCTCATGTGTGCGTGAAGTCTTGGGAAGTTCAGAAGAGGAGGTTGTGCGTCAGAGGGAAGATAGGGGTGAGAGCAGTTGGGGGTGGTAAATCCATGTCAGTCAAAGGAATTCGGCTACTGCGCATTCTCTCATCAAGTATAATATGGTGGAGTTTCTTTCTTGTTCTCACAGTTTGGTTATTTGGTCCTTGTTATGTGTGGGCTACAACCTATTTGGGCCTTGGTTGATCTGGGATCTGGTCAGTGCAATAAGGGGTGTTTTGTTGGTGTAATTTCTATTTTTGGGGGGTTGAAGCAATAGCTTTGTGTTGGTTCATCTTTCAAGTATTTGGGTTCTTGCCCCCGATGAAAAAGAAGGTGGCTTCTAGTTCCAGGCTCAGTGCGGTGGGTGTGGGGAGGGTCATTGCAATGTTCACCCTGGTGAATTTTCTCGAACAATTGAAGGCATCATGCATAGTGACTACAATTCAGGGGTTAGATGCTTATGGAAACTCTGGCGGTTTGGTTTCAAGTTGGCTATGCAGAAACAAAGCGCGAGGGTGCATAGAGGGGAGGGCCATCAGGGCCAGCCTAGGGGAAGAGTAGATTGTGTGGAAGGCATGAATGAGGACACGGCCCAGGGGGCTAGTGTAGAGGGTGAAGTCACCCAAGCCCATGCCCAATCATTGGGCCAAGTGGACTAGCCAACCACCCTAGACTCCATTGTGGAGTAGTTGCGAGGCATATCAGAGACCATAGATGTTATGCACCAACAATGCTACGAGGATCGTAATGAAACAATTGCCTTCATCAATGACGTCCATTTTAGTTAGGATGACATCATAGACCGGTTAATCTCCATTCATCGTAGCCAGTGCAAGTTCAGTGAGTAGTTAGACACCATTGAAGCTATATTGGCTCATATATATTTTCATATTCACGAAGAAAATGGCCCACCAAGGGCTCCAATAGCTGGTCATGTTCTTCCCTATCCTCGATATGATTTATGTTGGTTGTTTTCTAGTTCTGCTAGTGTTTTGGGTGGTTTGTCTATTTTTTATATGGCATGAATGTAAAAAGTGGAAACTCCTTCTTTGTCTTGGTATTGCTCTCATGTCTAATAAATCTAGTCAGAGTAAAGTCAAGAGAGAAAGGATCATCTAGATTGTAATCATGCTATTTTTGAAGAATTAGTGCAATTTTTTTGACCGACAAAAATAAATTGACCATTGTGGAAGAATTGTCAGATAAAATTCATGTTTATGAACCAACGAAATTGAGGCAAGTTGTGATAAAAACATTTATAATATCTTGTGATGGAAGAATATTAGTCTTAGAAATAGTGAAGTAAGAAACACAATTGAGACTTTTAAGTTGAAAGTAACATGATAATCTGGGTTATTCCAAGACACTAGATAAATATGGAAGCACTTCGGAAAAATGTTATTGATACTCAGAAAGATATCTTCTTTACACCAAATTTAGTAAGTATAAAGTAAGGAACATTAGAGTCAATTTCAAGAATATGTAAATTTATTAGGAAGGGAATGCAATGAACCCTAAAATATATAATCCATATATATTTTGAATTTCATGTACCTAATGGACACAAAGGCTCAAGATTGTTGTGAGTTACATAATCGTAACACCAAATTAGGGATGGTTCGCTAATTGGTATATTTTATAACCGCCCTGCGATTAGAAAAGGTTAAGCTTGATTGAAATCAAGAAGACAAGATATTTTTTATTGATTAAAAGGAGTGTTAATTATAAGATTTGATTTGAGTTGGTACAATATATTAAACAAGAATAGATGCAGGCTAGATTCCATGGGCATTCTAACAGAACTGCATATATTATATATAATATATTATATATATATATATAATATATATATATATATATATATATATATATAATATATAGAGAGAGAGAGAGAGAGAGAGAGAGAGAGAGATATCTATCTCTCTCTCTCTCTCTCTCTCTCGCTATATATATATATATATATATATATATATATATATATATATAATATATATATATATATATATATATATATAGATATATATAATATATATATATATATATATATATATATATATATATAAGATATAGATATATATAAGGCCAAATGATACAACCATAAACTATGAGGGAGGAACTCTTAACCTGGTCTTTGCTGGTCTAATGCTTTTTGGAAAATATCTTAAGCTGAAAATTGATAACATTGGAAAATATGTATATATATGTCTGTTAGGTAAACACAACAATGAATGTGTATATTAAATACTCCAAGGAGTCTGTTGTGGGTACCAGTAAAATGTGATCAGAAACCGATAGGTATCCGAGTAGGATAACCAAATAAAATGTGGCACATAATCTTGAGAAAAATTCAAGCTATGATGAGGAGAATGTTGGTAGCATATTGGCACAAGTGTAACCTATGCATATTGTTGTGTTATGTGCCAAGATCTAAAGTGAAGCATGCCACTAGTCAATGGTACCCCAAATAAGTATCTTAAAGTACTTTGATATGAATTCTGTAGACACAAATGAAGTTTTTTCAAACCATTGTTTAGAATGAAAATATGCTTACAAAATCACTTTGTGAAGATAACCACACTCACATGATGTGATGAGGTAGCTAATAGGCACAAAATGCAAGGGGGAAGGACCCATCGCTGATTGCACCTAAAAAAAAGTGGGGAGGGGGGGGTGGTGTACATGTAACCTCCAGAGACTTTAATCAATAATCTGCATAATAGAGAGGGATTCAACCCCAAGACAAGAGTTGTGAGAAACTCATACGTGAAGTGTGTTAGAGAAGTCTGGTTGTAATATTTGGTGTTGTAATTTTCTTGTTATCTTTTGTTGATTTTAAGCATGCTCGTACTACTTCAGGTTGCGCCCTTCAATTTTAAAAGTGATTTATTTTAATTTCCTTCATCTTTTGTCCTTGATGGTATATTGGTAATGATCAGAAGGAAAAAAATAAAATAAGGAAACCAACTGAATTATAAAACCTTGATCAAGACTTTTGCATGAAACAACCGACAGATAATTAATGTGGACATGTCTGGGTCCACTCAAGAAAGGGAAAATGATAATAGTAATTGTCCTCAAACCTTGGTAATGTTGTACGACGACATATTTTATATTATGAAATTTGATGATGCCTAAAGGAAATATCATTGGTGATGAGTCGTCATGGGGGAAGGTAAGGAAATATTCGTTATAGATAATATTAAAAAAAAAAAAAGAGAAGGAGATAATGATAATAAGTATGGTTACTGGGTGAGTGGTATGATAAGATAATTAGTTATTCTCCTCTTGGGATAATTTTTTGTCTATTAACAATTCCACGGGACCTTATATGTTATTAGTATGAAAATAATTTGTTGTTAAATAAATTAAATAACATGTTGTGAATCGATATATATATATATATATATATATATATATATATAGATATATATATAAGAAAAGAGAACTATACTAAATTAACATAGAGAGTGCAAGACAATCAATACACATACATGCACAAAAGGGAGAAATCCCATGACTATACACATAAGCAGAATTGCATATAAATTTTATCAACTACCTATAATGCAGGATGACAAACGACCAAAATTGAAGGAATGATGAAAAGTGGACTCCTAGTTTTGTGCCAAAAGAAAATAGCAAGTAGCCCAAGATGGGCATAATTAAGTTTATTTGGACAAAGTAGACAACAATATAGGCAACTTGAATAGGGAAGGAAAAGGAGGTTATCCTAAACTTTATTCATACCTGACTAATGCATATGTAACATTTGAAATTAAGATAAAAGATAAAATCATAGTAATGCTACCAAGTATGACAATACACTAGTTTCAATCTATCATAAAAGACAAGAACAATAAATAGTGCAAATGAAATTGGTATTTCCATGATCTGAAATTTACAGTGCAACCACATGATGGGGTCCTTGTCAATTGGCATAGCCATTGGGTAAGTAAAAAGGAATTGTTGATAAGCTTACAATGATGTTTCTAACTCTTATTGAGTGCAGGTTACTAACCCTTGTTGGGTTGTGATGCATGTTGATGAACTTTGCTAGGAACATAAATAACAATTGGTGTTGCCTATAATAAAATTTTAAATGATTAAATATATGTTTCTTAAATAATGATTGATGGAAAATAATGATAGTCATAATGATTGTGGATGTAAGTCGAACCAAATGGAGTATTTCTGGTTGAGCCCTTGTGCATTCTCGATCAGAGATAAATTATGGTACGGAAGTAGGAAATCGCCTAGATTAAAGTGCAACAGAAGCACTTCATCCCAGAATAGGCTACCTGGGAGGTTCTGAATTTTATGTGTGAGGCATATTCCAGTCTATTTTAAGGGTTAGGAAAACATCTAGGATGATGTTTCACTTGCAGGGGGGAGATGTAATACCCCTTAGTGAAGTGTAAATATTTTAATTTACTTTTACTAAAATGATGTGGCAAACTTTGGGCCATATAGAAGGCATGGTATGAATAGGCAATAAAAATAAATGTTTGTTTTTATTCTAAATTTCATTAATACAATTTGGTTATGGTAAACCATGGAAATTACGGAGGGAAAAGATGCTAAATGATAGTTTCACTTATGAGGCAGTTAGAAGACATTGATTCCTCTCCCTAGAGATAAATCATCTCAGTTAGGGAAAAGGGAGCCAAGAGGGTGTAAGGGGAAAAGTCTAAGGAAATCTAGTGCTTGGAATTTAGTTGGAGGAGGCCCAAGGGAGGAACTAAAAGTTAATACCTCAAACAGAACATTGTTAAGGGAGGAAAGATGCTTCCAGGAAAAGGAATTCTTGAGATGGTTGGCCAATGGAATTCCAAGTTCGACCTATGAGGTCTGCGAAACCCTAGGCAAGACTTGGAGTGGTCAAATAAGCCCTAGGTAGACCTCATGTGGTCCCTGTAGTGTTCTAGAAGTGAAATTGGCTGAGGGGGAGTTCTGGTAGAGACTACCTGTACTCGTTAGTTGGGTGGACGAATATTTTCTCCTATGTGGTTCCCATGGCAATCTAGTTGATTTAAACAAATAAGTGTTTTCCATGTAACTACTATTCTTATAATTGTTTCCTTCCAGGAATAAATAGTTTTTGTGAATAATATGTCATGTTTTATGGGTAATATGTTATATTTTTGTGTAATTATAAAGGTCTAGTTGTGATCTAAAACGAACAAATTTGTTAAGGTAACTAATTTTACCATGGGCTAGATTAGTCTTTAGGCCTAGCCAGATATATACCAGTGGCCCAAAGATAGTTCTGAGCATTGAACATTATGTCTGAGGAAGTAAGGCAGACCCTAGATTAGGTCTGCCCTGATCCTTCATATTAAAATAAATAAATAATTAAGTCTACAATCAATGACTAAAAAATAGATATTTAATATAGAATAGAATCATTATTATAACTGCGTGAACTTAATACATAGATGTTATAACCATGTTAAGGGTGAAATTTAATATCAAGAACTTGTATGTTGAGAACTTGTTAAAGTCTTATTTTCACTGCTACAACACCCTCTAAAATTTTGGCCTACGCCAAAATTTTGGAGCCTACGTTGGTCTTGTATAATATCATCACAAACATTAAGACTTATCACATGTGTTTCCTCTAAGTGTTTTGGTCCCATTTGCAAGAAAATTAAAATGTCGTATTTTCACATGTTAAGTGTCGCACGATGTACATAAGCTTGTTTTGGTGGTTTCAAGGGGTTATCTTTGTGTGACTTATTTGATCCTACCATGTAAATATCCGCCGCACTCATTTCCAAAAGTTTTAATCATTGTCACACAAGTGCCGTCACAATCGTCATAAAGTGTATCTTTAGTGTCACACTTGTCATAAGCCATCAAAAAGTTGTTGCACTGAGGGAAGTATGGTTTTCATGTGTTCTAGAGTATCTATCTTGTGTCTTCAAGTGTTCTAAGTGTGTGATCATAGTCAATTCTTATCATGGTTCACATCAACTTCATCAATCCCACATTTAACCAAATTCAAGAAAACTTCTTGACCAAGTAACTTAGCCTCATTGGACCCTCTTGAACTACACATTGCATAGTATTAGCCCTCAAGATATAACCATGCTTCTTGGCACTGTGAAATGTGCAGTTCCTTCCTCCCAGGACTGTGCATTGCAAAATCACAGTGCCCAATCTCAGCCTCTAAGCCCAAAAATTATACAATTTCTCCCTCCTTCCCAGTTAGTACAGTGCATTGTGCAATCACAAGGATCAAGCCTCAGCCCTGAGCTCTTGAACTATGTAATTTTGCATTCACCTAGCTTCCTCTTCCTTCTATAACTGCATAGTAGGAAGAATGAGTGTGAAAGCCCTCATCTTGGCATCATGACCTCCCCAACTGTGAAATCTACTTGATCAGTCTAGCCTGAATTGTGCATTATGCGGTATCAAGGCTCAAGCATCACTCCTAACTTCCTGAGCTGCAAAATTACATAGTCACTAAGCCTCTTCATCAGCCTGCCATCGAGTTCTGGCTCAGTCAGTTGATTATCATGCATCACGTTAGACTAGGGGTTTATGGGACTCATGTCTTCTTGTCATGAGTTAATCGAAGATGTAGGTACTCTATCATACCATGATAGGATGATGAAGGAGGAGATGAAGAAGGGGAACATGGTAGAAGACATCTCTGTAGCTAATTTTGCAAGTTGATCAATTAGGAGAACATAAAGGGACACTATTTTGTGACCAAAACTCAAGACCTGATATCATTGAAGACTCCTTATCTCTAAGCCATATGGAGGTGGACAGAAGAACATTCTAAAGAAGACACATAGCAAGAAGCAACAAAACTAACTTGACATCGCCATGTCATCAAGTAGTCCATGTAATCAGTTTCATGTCATGACATGTCATGAGTCATCATATTCCACATCATTCTTGTGGATTATGTAATTTCGTATTATAAATGCATTGTAAAGTGAAAGTCCAAAGGATGTGTACAAAATATGAGGAGTCATGTAAATTTGAAAAGTCATAGGAAGTCAAACAATCATAAGGGTAGTCACAGAGTCACAAGGGAGGTGAAGCATCACCCCATTTGTTATATATACACCCTCCTTATATGAGAAAAGGACTTTTCACCTTGACTTCTCCCACAAGGCATCAGATAGACAAGTTATTTCTTTTGAGGAGCAAGTAATGGCTCCAATGCTCCACTGTTGGAGCTAGTGGTGTTTGTTGTATACATGTGTCTTGGGAATTTTACTTAATATATGAAGCCTAATGGTGAGCACGTTCTTCATGCATGGATTATGAATGTTTGTATGATTTTTTTGTGAATGTTTATGATTCATATTTGTTTCCACCTACACTAAAGTAGTTGAAATATTTCAATTATTTTAGTGCTTATCACATTGGGAATGTGTTGTTATAATTGCAATACCCATCGCATCATTGTGGACTATTCCACTAGATGTTAGAAAAATATATATGGTCTATGTTTGTTTCTACTAGAGTGGTACTATTACCTCTCTTTTAGAGGCTCACTTTATTTTCCCTCCACAACAGAAGGACCTTGACACACCTACAACCAAACACTCACCAAGCGCACTTACTTGATTTTCAAAGCCACATATGCATTCCTTTCTCTTGTTAATAGTTAGAGCCAAGGAAAAGCTTAAGAAAACAGTAATTGGGTCGTATTGCAGATGGGGCTCCTATCCCAAATGGTGTGAGGTCTAATTGGGATCACATATCAGGGAGGCCCCTTGAATGTTGGCAGGCCCAGTAGTGTCAACATTTTTGGTGCTAGAAGGAGGGAAGCTAGATTTTTATGGTTGATAACCTCACCCACCCTAATCATACTTCTTCTAGTCAATGTAGTAATATTCCCAGCACCTCCCCCGCTCATATTCCTAAAGTTGGTGGATCTTCTCATACCAGTCATGAGAAAACTAGTGAGATCTATTATGAGCACATCCGAGCCATCCGATCCATAACCCATAAGTTTGCAAAGGTTATTCGATTGATTCCTGGAGTACACAAACTTACTTATTTTCCAAAGAAAAACACAACCAATCCTACTAGGATAGTGGCTTTGATAGTTGAAGATCTAGTTCTCGCCACCCTTGAAGAGTTAGCAGAGACTGTATAAAGTGTAGAGAAATAAGAGCAACCTCCATATTTTAACGGAGGTGACGAATACAATGTTGTACTCTTAGACAATAGTTTCTATGGGCTAGGTGATGATGATAAATAAGAGGAAGATCCATCATATTTTGACGAAGAGGAGGATCACAAAGACAAAGATATGGAAGACAAAGATCTGGGTTGGATGAATCAAGTCCCACTTGCTCTGCCGGGTGTTTTACACAAGATGCTGAGGCACCTAGAAAGGTTGTTAATGAAGTATGACCCTTACAATGCAATGAATGCAGGGGACCATTTAGACAACTTCTACTTGCATCTATAAACACTTGAGGTACGTTATGATGATGTTGCATGTAGAATTTTCCCTTGTATCTCGGATGGCAGAGAAATTTTATGGTACCATAGTCTCCCTTCGAACTCAATCCAGAATTGGAAGGGGTTTAGAAAGTTATTCCTTGAAAGGTTTGTGGATGACAAAACCCTTGCCATGTTATTGAAAGTGTTGGGTAATATGAAGATAGAGCCAAAAAAAAAAGTTAAATATTTTAATTGGAGGTTCAATCATATATTGAACATATTTCCTATAGATAAAAAACCTCATGACTCCATCACCATTGAATATCACACTTTTTCCTTACCGACAAGCATGGTGTAGTTTGTGAATAGAAGTGCGAAATGAACCCTTGTGCAAAATTACGAACAAGATATTGCAATTGAAAAGGGCTTGTGTGAAATTGGAGTCATCGTGGATGATGAATCATCAAAGGACTCCAAAGACATGGGAAAAAGGTATCAGGCCTCTGTAGGTAAGGCCAAGGATAAAGAAGCAACCGATCTTGAAATCTTGACCTGGACCATCAAGTATTTGTCCAATGAGTTGGCAGAATTGAAACAGAGGTCAAGTGAGACCAATGTAAGCATCAAGCCCCCTTAATATAACTTCCTGAAAAGGGTTTCCAACTCTGGAAACAACAACAATTATCTAGCTAAGTCTGCACAGAGCTCAAATGTCGTGTTAAATGTTGAGAGCATGGGCATGGATCAATATTTTTCATTTCATCAAGAATATCATCCAGAAAAGACATGCCCGTAATGGAATCACAACATGAACTCTCTAGCTATGCATATCATTGACATAGTACTTTAGATGAGAAGATTGATCCTACAGAAGGAAAGGAAGAAACTATTAAAACTGAAGAAACTACGAGTGTCAAGCACACAATGAATACACTTAGTTGTGTATATGCAACTGAAAATAAAATTTCTAAAAAAAAACCATTGATTGAGGACCCGACTCAAAAGCAGAATGTTCAATATAACTTGAGAAGCCAAGGTCTAGTTTCTAAATCAGATTTGACAAGGTAGAAATTGAAATAACATCGGTTAAGGAAGATCACACTGCTTGTCAACTTAGCTCAAAACAATCAGAGCAAGTCTAGAAACACTCCTACAATGAAGAGTACTTCCGCCAATGGTAAAAGCAAGTCCACCACTCTGAAAGTATCATATTAAGTTACTCCTCCAAACACATCGGAAATTCCCACTGTGATTTATTATAATATAGTTGAAGACATGAAGAAAATTTGCGCTAACATTTCACTCTTAGAACTTACAAGGATTGTGATCCAGCGGGAACTTCTCATTCGCACTCTTGAACAACCTTCCTCGGGTAAAAATGCTTCTTCGCAAAAGGAATCTGGTGAGTCTTCTGGTACCCTGGAATATATACTTATTGCATTAAGATTAGATGCTAAAACACTCTGTCCTTATTTCTTGTTAACATTTGGAATTTTTAATTACAATGTACACAATTTCTTAGTCTATTCTGGTGCGTATGTAAACATAATGCCACTAAATGTAGCCAAGAAAATCAACGCAAAATGGGATAAGATAGATGAAAAGATCATTCAACTGGACATGACTCTTGTCCATGTGATTGGTGAAATCATAAATGTGTTTATTCTCCTATCATCTGATCAACGGGTCCACCAGTGTATAAATATAGCAATTGTGGACATCCCAAAAGCATATGATCTATTACTAAGTAGAGACTAGTCCAACAAATTACAGGGGTATTTTTCTACCGAATGGTCACATTTATGGATTCCGTACAAGCACAGAAATAACCAAATTCGAGTGGACTCAAAGCCCTACATGAAGAATACTTTCACACCCTTCGAGGGAAGAAATGAACCAGTTTCTTTCATATATCTAATATTTGGAAATTTCTTCTTGGAGAATGAACTAGGGTGTTATCTTTCTTAGCCTTCCCTAGTCCCACCAGAAACACAGTTTGAAATCCTTCCTAGTCCAACTGGCATGAATGACATTTGTACAATAGATAGTAGATAGTAGTAGTAGTGTATGGTATAGTTCTTGTAAATATAATGTTTAGAATTTGTATTTTAACGATTCAAAGACACAGGAGGGCTTTGGAGTTGGTTGTGTTTTTGTAGATCTGTGACAGAGAAAACACTTGATCTCAAGCCACTTGGAATTTGAGTGCACTAAAAACACGATGGAATATGAAGCACTCATTCTGGGCTTACAGAAGTCCATTAACCTTAATGTTGGGGTTCTTAAAGCAATAGGTGAGTCAGAGATTGTTGTGTGGCAGGTACGCAATAATATTCACTATGTGTCACCTAATTTGAAAAGCTATCAACAAGAGGTGTGGCATTTAATATCTCAATTCCAAGATTTTAATATCATATTTGTTCCTAGAATGTGTAACACAGTTGCGGATGCATTAGCAAATGTTGTTGCTACGTTGTCACCGCTTAGGGACGGTTTTTTTGTTGAACTTTTTTACAAACCATTTGTCCCTGATAATATCACTAATTTACACATTTTTAATGATGACCAGTGGATACAACACTTAATGGAAAACAATTATGTATTCAAAGATGCAGTTATCGATGAAGATGAGCATGAAAATCGTTGCAAGAAACAACTCGTGCGAACAAGGAGAACCCCATGTCGAAGGGTGTGATTTCATTAGAAAAGTTGTATGACTTGCATAACCATTTTAGAGGAACGCTAAAACCCACAGTTCAACGCTATCACATAAACATATTAATCTTGGAATGGATTGTTATCCATGATAACCCCTAGAAATAATTTTTAGTTTGATTAGATATTTTAGATAGAGTTCTTATGTTTAGGTTCATGTGAAAGTTGTCATATAGTACATTTAGTGTTTGATAGGGTCATCATAAAAGAGAAAAGGTCATAATTCCATTGTTTTGAGGTCATCATTTCATAGTTTACTTGTGTGAACTTTCTACAAACTTTCGCAGCAACTCCAGTTCAGCAAACCCAAAATTTGCTACGAAAGTCCCTGAGAGTTCCGCAGCAAAACAGTCCATCCCAACACTCGTCTCGTTACGAAAGTCAGTTGTTGTATAACGGTATTATTTTAAATTATGGATAGTGATGTCAAAGTTGTTCCAAGTCATAAAACGCCTTTATTCTCATGCCCTCCACTTCTTTTCATTCACCCTTACCTCTCCTATTCCATTTTATACCATCTGCTACTATCAAAAGTTCACAAGTGATGTAACTGTAATAGGGTTTTGCATTGTCAAAACGAGTCTAGCCATGGTCTGAGTGTGGTCTAGATATTCTCAAATTGATTCATAGGTAAAGAGGAAGTAGCTCACAAACAGCTCTTGACGTGTTGTAGCCATAACACAAACAAAAATTCATGAGAAGAGCTGATAGAGGCCAAACTGGAAGTTGAAGAAATGAAGAAGCATGTGTTGGAGCAGCTAGATTTCAATGACGAAATTGCAGAAAAGGCTAGGAAAAGACAAAGAGAATTCTACCATTGCAAAATATGTTGAAGCATATGTACCGAAGGAACAGGTGGCTACAAGCTAATAGAAGGAGTTGCAAACTTAAGTCAAAGTCTTGCATGCACAAGTAGAGCTCATCAAAAGCAATCTTTCCAAAAAGAAAAACCTCAAGATCATTGTTGAAGTAGATGATACTCCATGATATGGTAAAATTCTCAATTTTGTCTTCACCATACCTAAAATAGTAAACTCAACATTATATATAGTCAACATGGTGGTATTAGGAGTAATAAGGAGGCATTAATAATCATGAAAATTCGAAAAACTCGGAATTTTGAACTTTCATAGCAACTCCCCATAATGAAGCTAAGAATTTGCTATGAAATTGTTGTAGCTTTCCATGGAGGTTAAGGCTGGTCTAAAAATCAGAAAAGGTGGTTCTAAAGGCATTTATTTATCTTTGAAACATCGAGGAAGACCTTAGAACTTGTAGAAATTGCAGAGAGGTAGCAGAGAGGTGTTTTTTGAATTTGCTACAAATGTTTTGATACGAAATTTCTGGAAATGATTGTTTTAGTGGTCAACTTCAAGCTCACTTTCTGACCAAATGGTAAGGTGTTTTGGAAATATGAAGGAGGTTTGTTTTCAATACGGTCTCATATATAAAACCCTCTCTCATTTTTTATACATTTGTCAGGGTTTGGAGAATACACGCTTATCTTTGAGGCCTATTTTACTGAATTTTTCCTAGCCAGCGTTGTTGCAGAAATTTTGAAATTCGACTTGGTGGGGTCCAGGTCAACAAAGTCAACCAGGTCACCATCCACGTGTCAAAATCACATCAGTAATCCAGTACACTCAGCATTTGGTTGGATTCGATAAGGTTTAACAACATAATTTGTTGAGCTCATAAATGATAGGAGACTCCTATTTGTATTCAAACTCTGTTAAAACAAAAATATCCCTATAAAGGTTCAATGTTTTATTAGTCAAATAGAATTAGGTCTCTTAGCCATGCATCGATTCTATCCCAGGTGGCTAATTATTAAATGGAGACCTCACTTTATATATGTAGAAGTTTTTAACTTGGAAAGGAGGTTGATCAATGATGTGAGAAGACCACTTTTGTATATTTTTTAGTTAATAAGAAATACAATTTGTAGCAATACTCTGTTTTAACCTGAGATTCATTTTTTTTTCAGTTACATCCTATCATGCTTTCATGTTGTTATCATTTTTCATAACTTATTTGATTACTTGGAATTCAATGTTATATTGCTCCAACTTCCTTCAATTTTCTCTGTTTTACTGTAAATGTTTACTTCACACCAGTTTAAAGTGAAAAATGCCTCAGCTTCCATGAAAACAATGTTGTTTGTAATTGATTTTCTTTAATTGACTCCATGCCCAATGGTGGCTTTCATCACACTCTTTCACCTGCAAAATCACATGAAAAAACAGAGTTAGTCATCTGAACTGTTGGGTCCCTATAATACTAGTGATTACCCCATTACTGTTGTAGTTGTACCCCTTATTAATATTGTTGTGCCCCTATTGTCCCCATATTATTATTATTGGGCCCCATAGAATCCCCCTATTGTTATTTTTGTGGCTTTATATTATTATTGTTAGGTCGACTGGGTTATATTGTGACTCCTTAGACTCCTATATATAGAAATGAGGTTTTATCATTTGAATCATCCAGATTGTTCTTTATGTAATTAAAGGAGGTTGCCCCTTGAAGAGGCTGAATTCTAAGGCATTGATCTATCTTTTCTATCTTTTCTTGAGCTGGTTTCATAACATTTGGTATCATAGCTTTGGATTCTAGGGTTTCGTTGCTCCAAACAGGTCATCGTGGAATTTTCGCTATAACTTGTTTTCTGCGATGTTTCAGAAGCTAAAAAAAAACCCATTTGCGAAGACATCACACTGAATCTCAGGTCCGAATTTCAGAGCCTTTCGCACTATATTTTCGGAGATATGAACTGAGGAAGTTGGTCCTTTTGCAAAATCCTGAATTACATTCAAAACATGTGACCTAGGGAAAATCGTCATAACTTTCTCTTTGAGCATCAAATTGAAATTTCGTAAGAAGGTATAGAACGAGGACAGGCGGTAGTTTCTTGCATATATTGTTCAGAGCCAAACATCAAAACAGGTACACGTGGCACGTCGTACAAGTTCACTCTACTGAATTAGTCTATAATCAAGTCACTGTGGGAGATTTGGCATAACTCTTCATTGAAGAATCCAATTGGGGTCAGACTGGTGGCATTGGAAAGAGGACACAGAGGCCTACCGCAGGTCACAATTTCAGACTTGGATGATCAGAAATTACAGAGATACATCAGAGGAAATATCGAGCTCCTACAAAGTGAAAAAAGGCGTGTATATTTTTTTAAATGTTTGCTTAAGCTTGGTTTGAAAAATTATTTTGAAGGAATTCAAAGGGCATAGTGAAGCATTATTATTAGTAATTGATGCCCTGAAGAAAGAAAATTGAAACACCTAGTAGGCAACCTGAAAGCTCTAGCATGACTCATGAAGAAGAGGAAGAAATGCAACA
>APFE031123374.1:0-11548 GCA_000404065.3 Pinus taeda
CCTCCTTATAATATCTTAATTTTCCTTTAGCTGCTAAATCTTTCTCACACCACATTTTTTCTTTGAACTTAGAAGTAACAATATTTTTAATGTTATTAATGTTTTGCAATGCAACATTCTCGTCGATCTCCCAAAGGTTTAGCCAGGCCCTCATGTCTTTATACCAACCCAATTTGAGCCTTAGGTGGTTTTGGATGGAATTTAAAGCTAGCTTAGGAAGTCTATGGTCTCCTTTGTTGTTGAGTTTGTGCTTGTACAACAGAACCCTAGTCATAGCTAGGCTCTCGACAGGGGAAAGACCCACTTCTCTAACAAGAATAGGATAGGGTGTATTGCTTTTAATTTTGAGGTTATACGTTATAAAACGCTTCTGAATTTGCTCAATCTTTCTCCAGAATTCTTTAGAGATGCTGCAACCCCAAACCTCACATCCATATAAGATAACAGGGGTGACTAAAGTTTCAAAGAGGAACTTCTTTCTATCCCACATTACGAGGTTTGTCCTTTTACAATTATTTTCAAGACCAAAATAAGCTTTCCACCCCCCATTAATCCTTTTCTCAATTCTATAGTTCCAGTGGAGCTTGTAAGAAGACTCTTTCTCCAAGTTACTATTGTCATACATAAAATTAGTGTATGTGTCCTTCTTGGATTTGATAATCATAAATTTTGTTTTGTTAGTGTTAACAATCATACCCATGGTAGAGCAGAAATCCTTAAGAAGTCTAAGTTGCTTATCAAGATCAGATGGGCATCTTGCGAGAAGAACAATATCGTCGGCATAGACAAGAAGGATGATGACTATCCCAGCTAAGATTGTGCCAGCACAACTTGCTTCTTCTAAACAACCTTCTAGCTTGTCGATGTAAATGCCAAATAGGGTAGGGGAGAGGGGGCAACCTTGTTTAATTCCGATATTACACTTAATATCTTTCGACCACCTCTCATTGCTCTTTAACTTGGCAATTACATTCTCGTATAACCTTATAGCGACAACTCTGAACTCAAAAGGAACCTTTAGCTCTTCTAATCTATTCCGTAGGTTGTTTCTAGGAACCATATTGAAAGCATTTCTAAAGTCCACAAAGCAACAAAAGAGATTGGATTTATCATTGCGACATTCCTCCACAATAATCCTAAGTGTAACAAGGTGGTCCGTTATTGAGTGTTTCGTTCTAAAACCCGCTTAGACTTTAGCCCACTTACCCTCACTTTCAAGCCATATGCTCAACTTCTTTTCCAAAATAATACCATATAACTTGGCTAAGAGAGTGCTGGTCATAATTGCCTGATAATTAGAGGGGTTATTTGTATCCCCACTTTTAAAAATAGGGATAATGAGGCTCTGAGTCCAAGGCTTAGGGAACCCTTGCTTGACCACTTGATTGAAAAGCTTGTGGATGTGGGGAATGAGGACAAGACCTCCAATTTTTAAGGTTTCCACCTAGTAACCTTCAATGTCCTTAACTTTCCCATTTGCGAGTCGTTTAACCTCAAAATCAATGTCTTCTAATGACAAAACTTCTTTCGTTGTGAGCAGGGTTTTAAAGTTGTCCATGATAT
Source organism: Pinus taeda (assembly GCA_000404065.3). NCBI lineage: Eukaryota > Viridiplantae > Streptophyta > Pinopsida > Pinales > Pinaceae > Pinus > Pinus taeda. Next base: position 1,564 of record APFE031123374.1, read on the forward strand.
TTGGAGATTCAGAAATCTTTATAAGGTAGGAATTCCGTTCGTGTAAAGCAATTTTATTATTATTTTTAGTTTTCCTAGTTAGAAACTGCCTCCAAAATTTCTTAGGAGATACCTTAGAGAGTGTAAGAGATTCTCTTGTCTTTTACAAATATACTACCTTTTTTTCCTTTAAGTTAGGGCTTTGTATATTTTTATCTTGCCAATTTTAAGAGATTCATCAACAACTTCCTTAATTGCTCTCCTCGCACTTTTACAATCTTTGTCATACCATGGGTTGATTTCGTTGTTTCTTTTATTACTTGAAACTTCAATTGAGAACTTGTTAATAGAATAGGAGAGGGTTGTAGTAAAATTATGATAGAGATCTTCTATGTTGAACTAAGTATCAATAGCTATTTGAAATTGATTAAATAATAAAAAAAGATAATTATCAATAATTATTTATAAATATGAGAAATTTTCTCAATATATATATAATAATATATATATATATATATATATATATATATAATTTAGTGATGTTATGATTGATTTTTAGTAAAGGAGTAAGGTATATTTTAATTTTTAATGGAAGAATATGCACAAAGAAAGATCTAAATTGTAAATGTTATGTTAAATGTGTTTTCCTTATTAGAAGTTAGAGATTTCATGGATTTAAGGTTTGTAATGTTATGGTGGATGGATTTTCCTTATTAGAAGTTAGAGATTTTATGGATTTAAAGTTTGTATTCCTTTAAATTTTGGTTAGGAAAAATGTCAGTTCTTTTCTTTTTAATAAAGCTTGCATCATAATAAAACTACTATCATGTCTAAAATTTTTAAGCAATTTTATTAGATTATAAAAGAATTCATTTGAATACATGATTAGATTATAAAAACAAAAAATCCTTCGGGTATATAATTAGCTTAATCCGAAAATGTCCCTCTCCATGATTAATTTCAGCTTCTCATTGCTTATTTGAAAAGTTTAGATTTCTTAAAACTTAGACTAATAAACAAAAATCATTTTCTTAAAATTTAAAGTAATAGACAAAATATCAAATTCATTATGACAAATTTCTATTCATTAAAAAATTAAATTTCTTAAATTTTTTTTGGTAGGTAAAACTCATAGGGGATTTGAACCACTGACATATCACATGGAGTGCCCTAACAATGCACCAATTCACCATTGTTCCAAAACACCATGAACAAGTTTTGTAAAATTTAAAATAATAAAGAAAAATTAATTTTATTTAAATTTAAATTAATGAATCATACACTTTTATATTCATTATTTTAATTTTATATTTTAAAATTTCATATATGATTAACAAAATATTGTTTTAATAAAACTAATTTGAAACATGGCAACATGATTCTGGAATAATTCCGTCCTTAAAGGTTTCAGTACAACGTCCGTCTATGTTAATGGAGACGGAAAGGTGGACCGGACTTGAGAAGCAAGCAGATTTTGGGAATTTATAATTAAGATAGAGTTATTTTTAGTGTGATTTTGAAATGAAATCTTAATTTGTGTAGTTTAAATTGTATATATTAATTTAATATCTTGCAAATTTTTTGAACATGTATCTAATAAATTTTTGTAAAAATTTTTGAAAAATAAAATAGAAAAACACAATTTTTCTTTTTCAAAAAATCACACTAAAAACAACTCAATCAGATAACTATCCGTTCCAATGTAGAGCCATCCACAATCCTAAAACGATCAACCCCAATCACCTGATATTGCTTGTTAACCACAGATCCAACATTAGATCCTCCATGGAAATGCCACATTGTGTTCAACGATTCACAAACCGAACCACGGCTGTATCGTCATCCGTGTTGTTTGGCAAGCGAAACTGAGGCAACCTGGACCCATTTGCGGTTGGATATGTAAAGTTTCCCAGAGACGCCGTGTAACGCCCTGGGAACTGGGCGCGCCACACGACAGTGGGCGTCCTGAACGACGATGGGCGGACCCGCCACTAAACGGTCCGGTTGAGCGACCCGACACAAATATACACTTAACCGATGTAACGCAGGAGGCATCGGGCAGCATGGGCGGGGGACGAAGGTGAACGCCCGAACGAATACACATGGGCGGACAGCGGAGGCGGAGCGCCCGAACAAATGTAAGTTTGACACGGAGAGTCGGGCGGTGGGTGACACGAACGTGTACCCACCCGCACCGGGTGTTGAACGAACGACATGGGCGGACAGCGGAGGCGGAGCGCCCGAACAAATGTAAGTTTGACACGGAGAGTCGGGCGGTGGGTGACACGAACGTGTACCCACCCGCACCGGGTGTTGAACGGACGACATGGGCGGACGGCAGAGGCGGAGCGCCCGAACGAACAGGCAACTCGGCGAACGATGGAGTGGACTAAACAGCAAAGGGGAATGTGCGATGGGCGGACCCGAACGGCAGGCGCGCGACGTGGGCAGGAGTACCGAACAGCGAGCAAAGCAACACGGGCAAGACCAAACGGCACAAACCGCCAAGCAACACGGTCCACACAAAGATCGAACGCACAGAGGACAAGGGCGGACGGGTTACATCGTGGGCGTGGGTGGCCATATGAAATAGGCCGACCCACCCCGAACGATAAACAACACGCCACCCGAAATGGAATAAGACGTCGGCCGAAGGAAGTAGGGGCGTCGTTCGAGCAAAGGGAGGTCGGCTTGAGTAACCGACACTCCACCAAGTGAGCGTAGGAACCTTATAAGTATGAGGGCGCTCATTTGGACAAAGGATCAACTCAAGCTTCGATAGCTCTCTCTACACATTCGGTCTTCAAGTACCTTCGCACAACAGGCCAAGCGACGATGTGAAGGAGACCTCGGCGTCTAAGGGGAAGAAGAGGTCGGGACTGACTCGGTGGAGACAGGTCGAAACGTGGGTGAACGAAATAGTGCAGAACGCACTCGGATGGTGGCAGGTCTGAACGAAACAGGGCGACGGTGTCAACGAGAAGTGCGAGCAGCGCACTAAGACTCGGAACGCAGCTGTGGTGATTCGGTAGTCTGCAGGTCCGTGGAACGATCGGAAGATCGGTCGGGCAGTTAGTTGGGTCGACGGATCCCGGATGGGACTGTTGTAAAACGACGAAGAGTCGTTCAAGTTAACTGTCTAGAGGGTGAGGCCGAACGGCTCACTCGAATTGTAATTGTAAAACTGTGAATTGAATTAAAGATCGGTTTTCAGAGGCGCCACCCGGGTTTGGGTCGGGCCTCCTTAAAATTGTGTCGTGATCTTGGTTACGGTTTTATGATTGTGAATTGTTAAATGCTGAACGAAGATTTATAAATTAACAGATATAAACACGTTATATGCTGGTTAATTATATGAATGGTTCGGTTATGGTAAATTAAAGTAAAACACGGTTTAAGGAGGTTAAATTGGTGTTGGAAGTCGTAAAGAGGCGTAGTCTGCATATGCCCGAACCCGGCATAAGGCAGTGCCGCACCCCTTATAAAGGCAAAAAAAAAATATAAGGGCGTGACACGCCGTATTGAGGATTTTGGTTATTACTCTCACACTATCTACGGATTTTGTTGGAAGAATCACTGTATCTCTATAGAATTTGTAATTTTCATTATAGGGATCCTAGTTATTCGAATGTTTACCAAAATTTGTGGGTTTTGGTGTAACGGCAAACCTCTACATGGTATCAGAGCGTGGAGCCAGGTTCGATTCCCCCAAGTTGCGTTTGAGGAGGTGTTGGAAGAATCACTACAATTTCCACTCTAGGGATCCTAGTTACTGGTTTGGAAAGTTTACCAACATTTGCGAATTTTGGTCTAGTGGCAAACCTCCACATGGTATCAGAGCTTGGACCTAAATTCGATTCCCCCGAGCTGCGTTTAGGGGTGTTGGAAAAATCAACACATCTGTAAAAAATCCATAATTTCTACTTTAAGGAATCATAATTACTGATTTGGAATGTTTACCATAATTTCCCCTTGTGGGTTGTGTAAAATATCGCTATCTGAGCCGTGAGTTGCTGAAATGAATCCTCCGATCTTCATTTAAGATAATAAAAAGAAATAAACCGAAATTTGATTTCCTGCATCTTCAATCAATCAATCCATCTTTATGAAATAAATCAGTCAATCAAGAAGATGAATTTATTCAATAAATCTAAACAATGGTGAAATTTTTCGAACCTACTGTAAAATTGAAACCCTGTGGCAATCTTCAGAGTTGTGCTAATTCATACATACCGCACAGGAGTTTGTAAGGGAGCGTAAGAGGGACAAAGTTTCACCCAGCATCCTCTTCCTACTTCCTCTGTGCAGGATACTGACTTATTAAAGCCGGAGGTCTGTTTTTCCGCAAGTCGTAGAGAAAGATCACAGTTTTTCCGTTGCCACAGTGACTGTACCCTCTTGGAATTCAAACGCAGAGCGATTCGCCTTGCCAGGTAACACATGGGTGTCCTTTCGATTTCGTCAAAGTCCGAGCGAACGGTCTGACCAAATTTTAATTAAAAAAATTACATGCAACATATTTTTTCTTGTCGCTTCACGTTTCCTCGCCACAGAACCGTAGATTTTTTTTTTTTTTTAAAGAAAAAAACGCTTTCCTTTTATTAATAAAATATAAAGAGAGTAAGTTCATAGAGTAAAAGTTTTTCTACAACTTCTCTAATCTCTTGTGTCTGGTACCCCAAAATTTCAGACTTGTTTACCTAGCGGCAATACACCCTTAGATATCAACCGTGGTATTGCAAATGGAGATTTGTACTATATGCATCTTTTATTTTTAAAATTCTGGTTAATGGAGATTTGTACTATATGCATCTTTTATTTTTAAAATTCTGGTTTAGGTAAACAATTGAGAAATTGTAGACTCTATGTTGGTTATAAATTGGGTCAAAATAAAATTCTGGTTTAGGTAAACCATTGAGAAATTGTAGACTCTATGTTGGTTATAAATCGGGTCAAAGAGATTTATAGCTATCATAACATGAGACTATTGTTTTAGTGTTTCATGTTTAAGGAGAATTCAGTAATTAAACAATAGTTTTTTAAGAAAAGCCTGAGATTAGATTCCAATCTTGAGACCTGGTTGACTAAAGAACAGCAAAATGATCAACCCTGTAAATTCTTTAACATTAAAGAACTTTTATCTTTAAAATGATGCAACCTTTATCTTTAAAATTATGGTTTGGGTTAACAATTGAGAAATTGTAGACTCTATGTTGTTTATAAATTGGGTCAAAGAAATTTAAAGCTGTCATAACATGAGACTATTGTTTTAGTGTTTCATGTTTAAGGAGAATTCAATAATTAAACAAAAGGAAAGCTTGAGATTAGATTCCAATCTTTAGACCTGGTTAACTAAAAAACAACAAAATAATCAACCCTGTAAATTTTATTTTATGCTAGACAATTTATTAATATAACTGATCAATTTTGAGTTTTCTTTTAGCCAACATGCTTTATCAACATTTTGTTAGAACTTTTTTATATCTCCATGCATTCATTCTTATCTCAAAGGGAAATTAAATGTACAGAGACTCTTTTGATATTTGTACTCAGTTTTGTTGTAGATATTCTGTAGGGCAATATATGTATCAGTATTTGTATAGTTGTATGGCCTCTCTTTTTGAACATATTCTTATGGAAATTACGGTTTTTCCCAAGAAAAAAAACGAAGAATTTATAATTTAGTGTACTATAACTAGCTGACAATATTCTATCTAGCTTCCGGAAGAATTGCATCCAGAGAAAATTGAGTCTGATAGTGGGATTTGTGAAGCGGCAGATGACCTGGAAAGAGCTCCATCTTTTGGATATACAAACTCGCTAAAGCTAAGACTAACAAAAGCAGGTTTCGTGGGTTTCGGTATGGCCACTGAATTGGTGGACAGCATCAGAACAACGTCAGGCATTGCTGGGCGATTTGATACATCAGCCTGTACACACAGAAGACCCACATGAACGCATCTCAATGCTTGTTCCTGCGGGAAACATCCAACCATAGTCGCATCGATCATATCCAGCAGATTTCCCTCATCGCACAATCTCCATCCCTGCATTTAAGATAAATTCAGAAATATAAGATTACAGTCCCAATTTAATTTGTTCCCTGCCAAAATTTATAACTAATTTTCTGTGATGCTGGTTGAAGCCAAACCAAGGGATTTGAAATAAATATGGCAGCTCACCCATTCTAAAAGGATTTGCATTTCCTGAGGAAGGCGGATATCAATAATTCTTCTCCCACTCACAGTCTCGAGAAGAACAACACCGAAACTGTAAACATCTGCTTTTACAGATAGTTGCCCAAACATTGCATACTCTGGAGCCATATAACCGCTGATTGATGAAGAAAACCAGAAAAATCATATGAGAAATGCGCCTAATGGTAATATATCTGATTTCCCTAACATCTATGCAATAAATGACCTCCACTTTTCTTTCTAATTATTCAAAGAGTAACCAAAACAGTTGCTTACTATGTCCCAGCGACTCTGGTTTGAACATGAGTCTCATCACCAGGAAAAAGTCTGGCCAATCCAAAGTCTGCTATCTTGGGATTCAGCTTGTCGTCCAGCAGAATGTTGCTTACTTTAATATCTCGATGAATAATACGCAGTTGTGAATCCTCATGAAGATAGAGGAGGCCGCGTGCTATTCCGATTATGATGTTATAGCGTTTTTGCCAATCAAGAACTCTGCTTTTTTCTGGGTCTGTAAAACAACCAACCATCCAAATGTCAACATCATTACAGTCCAAAATATAGACAGTCATTTAAACAGAAAAAGGAATTTAAGGATTACTTACTGAAGAGGAAGGTGTCAAGGCTTTTATTGGGCAAGTACTCGTAAACAAGCAACCTTTCTGGTCCATTGACGCAACAGCCAAGTAGCTGTACAAGATTTCGATGCTGAATTTTGGCTATAAGTTTTACTTCATTCATAAATTCCCGTGTTCCTTGGGAGGATCTCAAAGACAGCTTCTTTACTGCTATTTCTGTCCCGTCTGAAGTTATACCCTGAAACCCAGAATAAATACATCAACTTCAACATTCCTACATAAATTACAGACCCTATACAATTCTAAAGCACTGTGCAGTGTGCATACATACCTTGTATACAGTACCAAAGCCTCCTTCTCCAAGCTTATTATCTTCATGAAAATTCCCTGTTGCTTCTATCAATGTGTGCAAGGTAAACACTATTTGGGGATTGAACAATGATCCTGAGACGCCTTCACGCTTTCCCGAATCTGGTAAAATTTTATATATATAACAGAGAGAGCATAGAAATAAGCAAAATTAGTCACCAGAAGTTAAAAACATGGCAAACAAAATAAATTTATTTACACGGAATTCAATTAATGTATTTGAAAAGAAAAACAGAAAGACTAGTGAAAAAAATCTACCTTGCGTTTGTGTGATCATGATTGGTCTCGCCAGAGTCGCAGACCTCTTTTGGTTTCGCCGTCTAAATATAAACAGGCATATAGCAAAGGCGAGCAATCCGCCTCCAGTCAATCCGCAGAGTATGGCCACGCTTCTCGAAGATTTGCCTGTAGAATAAACATTCATTTATCTTTCTGAGAAATCAGGGCACTGGAATTCTTGTCGAACTCAGATAATCAGAACTTCAACAATAAAGAAAAGGAAATCCAAAAGGAATAAAGTTTAATAAAACTAGTTTAAGGGTAAGGCACATTACCCTGATGCACTGTAGGGTTGCTGGCAAATAAACTCGAGAAAGGGTATGTCTCAAACCGAATTCTGCAACTTCCTAACAACGCTTCGCCCCCTTCTTTTACCATAAAAGGATAGAGCTTTTTGAGCGCTATTAACAAACATGATTTGCACTTTTCTATAGGCAAATTTCTCCAGCATTCAACCAAACCGAAGACCCTGTGCGTATCAGAGGAAGAAGAGGTAGCGGATTCTGCAGCTAATCCCTTCCTTGCGAGATCAGAATTTTCACCAGTCAGAGGACGAAGCAGATCCATGACGTCATTCTGAAAACCAGCCTGATTGTCCTTCACTGTCTGCGGATTTTTGAGAATAGAAATGACATGGGCATCTAAGTCTGAAAAGAAACTGAAATTATCATAACGCAAGAAACACACATCGAACCACACTCGGCCGCCTATGTCATTCTCGCAAAGCTGTTGAAGTGTGCTCGTCGCTTCCTGTGCACAGCTAGAGCATTCTTGTGGCGATGTGTCGTCTCTGCACTGGACGAGGCCATACACCTTCTCTTCTGCGTTCTCGCCATGCCAAGAGGTGTTAAACCCCGTCTTTGCTGCATTGTTAGCCAGATCATACATAACTCTGTTCAAATTGCTCTCATACCTACTTCCATGAGCATAACCGGTACCGTTCTTGCAATCGTAAGTTCGTAAATCCGAGATTCCAAAAGGAAAACTAATGAATAGCAAGCAGATTAAGAAATTGGACTGTAATGATATCGTATTGTAACCATTAAATCCCCCCATATTATGAAAAACGGGGATTCTTTCAAAGCCAACTCCCCTGATTAGAGAATTTCGCCGATTAAATGAAGTATTCCGTTAATATTTGCGAGAGATGCTGAATGAAGCGCTGTACACCGTAGGTATGTCGTCCTCATCTATACTTTGCACGATATTTCAAATCGTGACAGGTGCGAAATTTCATAGCTTAACGCGTCCACAAACTCTCTATCTTAATTCATTGTTGGTGTTTACTTTAGAGAAATATGTTAACAAATTAATTTTATATTTTTAATAGAAATGAATATATGTTTTTCAACTAAGTTAAATGTTCCAAAAATTGTATAAGATTGAGTTAAACCTGCAAACGCCAGCCAAACAGGTTTATCCCCCATATTTATATTTCGTTTTTCAACTAACTTAAATTTAAGTTATATGTTCTAAAAATTGTATAAGATTCAGTTAAACCTGCAAGCGCAAATTCGATGGTAAATCAAAATAGATGATAAATCAATTTCAGGACACTCAAATTCAATGATAAATTGACAAACATTTAATTTCAAGAAATACAAATTCAATAATAAATTAAAATAGATGATAAATCAATTTCAGGACTCCCAAATTTAATGATAAATTGACGAACATGTAATTTCAAGAAATACAAATTCAATGATAAATTAAAGTAGATGATAAATCAATTTCAGGACACCGAAATTCAATGATAAAATTTTCAGTACAAATTCAATGATAAATTGACGAGCATGTAATTTCCAGAAATACAAATTCAATGCTAAATTAAAGTAGATAATAAATTGAGGACTAGAGATATTCTTCGACTACTTAACTAGATGAGTTAACAAACTACAAATATGAATGTGGGTAAATAACCTTGTCACTGGTGATTATTTTTATTAAGCAACAACCAGCGGAACTAAGCAAAAGTAGCTATGAAATATTTATATTAAGGGTAAAAAGGATCACTGTAAATCCGGACTACATGAACGTAAATTAGCTATGAAATATTTGTATTAAGGGTAAAAAGGATCATTGTAAATCCAGAATACATCAATGTTTTGATGGACAAAGCAAGTGAAACAATTTCTGAAATTTTTGGAAAGCTTTAAGTTATCAAAATTGCTGGCTAAACTGGAGAAAATTATTAATTAAACCCTGGTACAGATAGAGCCCTGAATTACAAATTAAAAATCAAATACAAAGCTATGTCATATCTGTAAACCATCTGTAATAATGGCGTCAGCGTCAGACATATAAATTAATAGGTTTAAAATTAAGTATAAAATATAGTTCCTAAAAAGTTATATCCTCTAACTTCAACAATAAAATGTTTGTTGTGTATGCTATGTCATCTGAGATAGGAAATCATATTGTTAGCTGCCATGACAACAATCCCTGCAACTTTTTGAAAAAGGTAATAGTTCAGGGATAATCTATGCAAATTTTTGAAAATGGCGAAAATGGCGATAGTTCATGGACAATCTCTCCAACTTTTTGAAGATGGCGCTACTTTATAGGATTCTGGATGTACTTACT
>APFE031123380.1:0-18792 GCA_000404065.3 Pinus taeda
ATTGGGGAAAAGTTTTGAAATGACTGATTTGGGCTATTTTCATTACTATCTTGGCATTGAAGTAACCCAACATCCAAAGTCCATATTTCTTTCTCAAAAGAAATACATTGGAGATTTGTTGAACAGGTTTGGCATGACAGAGTGCAATCCTCTTACTACTTCAATGGAACAAAACTTAAAGCTCACATCTATTGAAGGAAAGGAATTTGAGGATGCAACAAAGTATAGACAGCTTGTAGGAAGTCTCAACTACCTTACTACTACCAGACCAGACATCTCATTTGCTATTGGAATCCTCTCCAGGTTTATGCAAAATCCTTGTGAGGGACATTGGTCTGCTGCAAAAAGAGTTCTAAAGTACTTGAAGGGAACTCAAGACTATGGAATCAAGTACACATAGCTGGATGACTTCAGTTTGATCAGATACTCTGATTTAGACTTCGATGGAGACAAAGAAACTGGAGTATCTACTTCAGGATATGCTATGAGTCTTGGATCAGGAGTTGTCTCCTGGAGATCATGCAAAAAATCAGTTCCAGCAGATTCCACAACGGAAGCAGAATACGTGGTAGCAGCTGAAGCAACAAAAGAAATTGTGTGGCTCAGGAAAATTCTTGAAGATTTGCAGGTAAAACAAGTACAATCAACTCCACTCATGATTGACAACACCTCTGCAAAAAAGTTGGCCAAGAACCCAAAGTTCCATGATCGTACAAAGAACATCAATACTAAATATCATTTGATCCGACATCATGTTGAGGCCAAAACAATCCATCTTTGTCATTGTTCCACAAATGAGCAAATTGCAAACATCTTCACCAAAGCGCTTGGAAGAGAAAAGCTTGAACGATTCAGAACGATGCTTGGACTCACCAACATCCCTTTAGATTAAGGGGGGGAATGTTGAGACCTAATCTTCATGATTGGGTGAATTTATGTAAATAATTAAATTAGGAATGTAAACAGTCATCGGGAGATGAACTGAACAGTCACTCCCTATTGTATATAACAAAGACCTACCTAATGGAATAATACACGAATCAGTTTTTGTTTTATGGAGTTATTGCTTGGCCTGACAGTTTGTTATGTTTCTTTTTGTTTTTAACCTTATACCGAGAAGAACTTATGAAAAGATATTGTATAACATATACAAAATGTAATTTTATTTCTCTCCAAAATTAATACAATTACACGTCTTCTTCTAAAAAAATATTTTTTTTAAAGAATTTTAATATTATTATATATTGTTTAATATATAAAATTATTAATTTATTATACATTTCACTTAGTTTCAAAAACATTGAATAAATCAATGAACATTCACTAAAGAAATTATTTACAAAGTTCGCATTACTTGTTAGAATGCATGGCAAAGATAATTTATTTATATGTTGCATTTTCGTATATGTTTATTATTCTTGTCGCGATAGGATATAATGCATTCATAAATGTGTTGATTGCACATTTTTTTAGTTTGACCAAAAAAATTAACACGATAGGTGTAATGTTACCTTTATAATTAAAAAACAATGTATTTATTAGATTATTTTAATATTTTATTATTATTATTATTGATCTGTGCTTTTCTCTTATTAAATGTGCTTTTGTATTCCGACGATGCTCACTCCAGCATTTATGAACAATAGTACGATTATTAAATTAAATAATGATACAATAGCATTTATGAACAATAGTACAATTATTTATTATCATATTTATTTAATAGGTTTTGTATTGAACGTTGGGAAGCAAAATTTAATTGTAGTATGACACTATGCTACTGTGATTCTGAGTTTTAGTAAATACCATTAATCTGAGCAGCCTGGAAATAACATTAAAATTCTCTGTAATACGCCCTAGCTAATTGGTTGTTCTTTTTCGGACAATTAAATCGAAACCCAAAATACACGTCCTAGCTAATTAGTTTTACTTTTCTCGATACATATTTCGGCCAATTAAATCTAAACCCAAAATACACTAAAAATGAGTAAAAGTGTGCACTAGCCATGCCACATAGTTTTAAAAGTTTTTTCAAGCAAGCAATACATGTCCTTTTCTTAATTAACGGTTTTCAACTACAAGTAAAAGTAAGAAGAAGTAAGAAGGTAGATATGCAATGTGCATAAGTGTCCACTCAAATTTATGATGAATGTTTTAGAATGTTTTATTTATTTATTTTTTAATTCAAAAATTTAAAATGTTTTATATTTTGTTATATTTAATTATTCTGTATTTTGAATTTTTATTTTATTATTTGCATTTTTAAACTTATATTCAATTTCAATTTTTAAAGAAATACAACTATAAAATTACCTTATAAACTATCAAATAACATATTACATCATATAAAATAATAAATTACATCATATAAAAAATAATATCAATTAATATATATTAACTACATTTACTAACCACATTTCCTAATATATTTATACTAATTTATTATCAATCACATTTTAATTTTGATTGCAAAATGTCATTTTCAATTACACTCATTTATCTTTTTCATGAGAGGATTTTTATTATTAAATGCTTGCGATCATAGACCAACCTCAATGGTATCTCTAATAAAACAATGACAATTCTAGTCAACATACTCGTGGAAAACAAAAGTTATATATGGAAAATAAATCTTTTAAATATATATAATTGTCATCCAATAATGTGATGTAATGGTGCACAAAATTACTATTATATATTATTTAAATTACATTTTTACAAAAATTCCCAAATTTTCCTATTGAATGCAATGTTCCACTTTGAAATAAATGGAAGTATGATTTAAATTATATTTTAAAGAATTTCACTAAATTGTCTTAGTGAATGAAATGTTCCACTTTGAAAAATATGGAAATAATTAAATAATGTAATGGTTAGCCAAATTATTATTTTACATTGCTTAGATTACATAGTTTTTAATTTAGATTTTAACAATAAGTTTTTCAAAGTTAGTGAGATAATGGTTAGTTAAATTATTATTTTATATTGTTTAAATGATATTTTTAATATCACTATTGTCAAATACTCTATTCATTTTGAAAGGTCATAAGGTAATTAATGCAAATGTAAATTTTTTATATCTCTTTTTACAATATGTTGGAATCTAGTTATGTAAGTGATGGTGAAATTGTACTATTCAATTTTGTCTAAAATCAAATAAAAATTAATATCTTTGAATAAAAAAATCACAATTTTATTAAAAATTATATCACCTAAAATTAATAATGTAATTGTGCCTTTAGTACAGAAAGCATTACAACGTCAACATTTTCTTAATTTATTTGTTGGTTTATTGTGCTTGATAAAAATATCTTCTTGAGAGTTCATTTCGCTTGTGTACAACATATATTTTTTTCCAAAAAAGATACTATAAATACGAGGTTATTAGCAGTACTATATGGCTACAGAAAAACACTTTGTTCATCCATTCATGTATGTCTTCATTGTTTTTTACTCTAATTTAACTATACCTACACTAAGCAATAGTATCTACAATGTATCCCTTGTTCAAATATGGTCAAAGTTCTACTATAAGTACGAGGTCATTAGCACTACTATATGGCTACAGAAAAACACTTTATTCATCCATTCATGTATGTCTTCATTATTTTTTACTCCAATTTAACAATACTTATACTAAATAATAGCATCTACAATGTAGCCCTTGTTCAAATATGATCAAAATTCAATAATTAAACTAAACGATAAAAATACAACCTTATTTATTATATCCTTGTATAAATATTTACTATTTACAAAAATATATATATATATATATATGTATATATATATATATATATATATATATATATATATAATATTTTGTTTCATTAAAAAATACAACCTCCCTGATAAAGTTGGACAAAATCATTTTTTATGGAAGTCCATAATATAGGATAAATCACAAGGGTATATATGCTGCAAATATATAACGCCATAAACTGAAAGACCATAAATATGTTTAGTTGTTCATACATTAGCATTTATATATATTGCTTTAATTATACTGCAACTTTAATTATATTGTAGTGTATTACATTGAGTTCTTGTTAGTCTGGGTTGCAACTTTAATTATATTGTAGTGTATTACATTGAGTTCTTGTTACTCTGGGTTGAAAATTAAGATTAGAGTGATTATTTAGATATTAATATTACATTAGTGACCCTTTTTATTATAATTATTTTTCTATTTATTAATTAAGTTTTTTACTATAATTATTTTTTCTATTTTTTTTTCTATTTTCTATTTTTTTTATTATTATATATACATATATATAATATAAAATAATTATAGTGAAATTGCAATTAATGCTATATATATAATTGTTTAATTATTTTTTGTGGCCAGAATTGAAGTGTTATTGTAGAATCGTAATTGGATTGGAAATTTCCTTACTAATGTTTGATTATATGTTATGATTTTTATCTGTAATATTTTTGATGTCATATTTTATGATCTAAGATCTTTTACTTATAGATGTATCCGAATTACATGTAACAAAGCTTATTAACCATGGAACTAAAAATTACATAAAACAATGCGGAAATAACAAGATAAGCATGAAATCATGACACAAAGATTTGATTATAGAGTTCATCTAATTTTTGCTACGTCTTCGGGCCCTGCTCAATAGTGGGGAGACCTTCATTCATTAAGTGGCATAAAAAGAGATAAAAGTACAAGAAACATTCATTTACAATCCTTATACCTCCAATTTGGAAGATGGATGAAGAATGGAGAGCCCAACTTCAAAAATAGACGGTACCACTGAAATCCTAGCGAAAAATCATACATAATCGCCTACCTGAACACCCAATTCAGAGAAATGAAGCTTCTGCACCCTCTCGGAACCTCGTTGTTGCTCAAGGTGAGGTACCAACCTACGACCAGGTCAGGTTACTGTTGTACGCACTGATTTCTGAACTACTGTACCAGTCTCTCCTTTTTCCGATGAGGACAATCCCTTATATAAGTAGCTGGCTAACTCCTCAATCCTTGGGCAGTTCTTGAACAAATGACAAGTTTAGAAAGCAGCAGTTCATACACCAAGGTTCTCGGGCCTGGGATAACATGTAGGTGACAAACCTTTCATATATGGAAAAACCTTGAGAAACTCTTAATCACACATTAATCTCAGTGGTTTTTAACATTGACGCTTGAATCAACATTTTCAATCGGCGGATAGAATCGTGCCTTTACAACAAGCAGCCTGCGATAAAGGCGGACTCGATGAGTTGTTAGAACTCAATACATAATATATCGGATCCAGAAGAATCATCGCAAATCTCAATTGGCTGGACTGGGTTGGTACTTTATGCGACTACTTCCCTTTGCGATCTGCGATTGCGATTTATCGCATTGCAACCCTGACTTGCATGGGGCCGATTTTCTTAAGCCGTGACCTCTTCCTTCTGCGATATTCGGGGCCAATGGCGGCCTACCACTTGGCGCTTCTCCATCTGCTAAGAGTTCTGCTACGTCATCTTCTCCTGCCACTTGTCCAAGTCAAACATGAACTTTGACTTGCTCTAACTTCTTCATATGAGCTCGGATTCGAGTGTCATTCACATCGTTGGAAACATGAAGACGAGCACTTCGATCTGATGCTAAGTTTATCCAGATTTTTCCGCTTTGAGTTTTGAGCCTTTTTACCATGCCACTGGTACTTTTTAGAGATCCACTTGGATCAATCCTCCCCACTAAGAGCTTTTGGACAGCCAAAAGCCATTTCAGTCAATTGGCAAGTGAGGGAATTGCTCCCTCACTTTTTCTTCTCCAATCACCGAGCTTTACTCGAATGCATTCCTTTGAAACCCACACAAATGTACTCCACCAAAAGCATTAGCACATCCAACGCACTTCCTGTGTCCTCACCAAACCACAGTTTCAACCACTTGCATGCAAAATTGGTACATCCTTTGTAATCATATACAAACCACACATGACTCAAACGACCCCTCACTTGTCAAGAGTTTATAGCACACACTCTTTGGTCAAGGATTACATAAAAACCAATACCCCAACTACTCATAATAAAAGGCCACAAATATCATCGTTGTGTTTTGAAGAGATGGAAAACACATCATCAATATTTACTTGCAACATATGATTTACAAACCGTGGACATAACAAGCTACTATCTAAAAAAACCATCTTTTACTTAATAAAGTAAATGGGTCATCTTCTTGTGGCGGATTTGCTTGTGGAATATCCTTAATGATTGGACCCTTCATGGGTGCTTTTTGGACCTAAAGTGTTTGACATGCAGGTTTTTGATGTTCATCCTTGTTGCAATGATTCTTCCTCTTCCAGAATTTTCGGATCATCATGGAACGCTTTCTCCCGATGTGCCTCTGATAAGTGCTCATGGATCCCTCACTGTTACTGGAATGTGATGAGGTGTCCTCATCATCTGCCATTGGTGGGTCGCTGGTTGTTTTGGAGCATTCCCCAACTTCCTTCTTGACATACACGAGTCTCGCATGACGCGACAATTTCTCTACTTTTATGGGGTTCATCATGCCCTGGCCATTAATGTCGAGGCCCTTCCCCTGATACCCCATTTTCTTCAACAATTTGGATTTGATACCTATATTATGTTTTTCAAAAGCAGCGAAATCATCATCACGAAAGGTACCTGAAATTGAAGAATCACTTTTTACCTTAAGGTGGTTATGTTGTAGCCTTTCCAAGGCTTTGTCCTTGGCTTGCAACTGGCATAGCAACCTTTGTTTCTCCTTTTATGCTTCATGTAGGAGACTCCTTAGCTCAGTATTCTCTACTTGAATGCTTTGGTTGATCTCCTCAAGTTCCTGGAGCCATGCCACATTGGGTGTCCTTTTCATCTTTGGTACAATATCTATTGAAACTTTTGTTTCATTGCCCGAATTAGAACCCAAATCGATGGGTCCATCTGCTACGATCCCAAGAGCTATAATCTTCCTTTTGTCACCAAAATTTGACCACAGGTCAATTGGTCTACCTTGTGCAAATCCCAAAGCTATGACCTTCTCATCTTCCTCTGATTCAGACTCGTGATCTTGTTGCATGGCGGCAATTGCCTTCTACCTCTCCTTTCTGTCATTCCTCTTAGGTCTCAACTCAGGCTGCAGTTTCCAACAATTCTCTTCGTCGTGTCCCTCTTTCTCACAATGTGTACAAGAGTTCTTTTCCCCTCTTCTCTTGGCTGTTGCGACTCTTTTTGGGTGATAATTTTGTTCATGCGTCCCCCTGATTTCAAAATGAATAACCTTCACACTGGCCTCATCGATAGTAGCAAGCTCAAACAATAATAATGAATGCCTTATGTAACTATGTAAAGAACTGATATACTTAGTTACAATCTTGGGCAAATTGAATGAGACACCCAAATTCAATGCTTGTTTCCGAAATTCGTCAGTGAAGCTTTGCACATTTTGGCCTTTACCTTGCCTTAGATATTGCCATTCCATTAGTGCCTTTTGTTTATAACCCAAAGGGTAAAATTGGGCTTTCAATGCAGAAATAAAATTGGACTAAGAAGAAAGAAGGTTACCAGACTTTTTGTTGCCCTTCTGCAACTTGCTCTCCCACCAAACAAGAGCAGTGCCACTCAGCCAAAGAGATGCTAACTGGACCTTTGCCTCATCTTCTTTGAAGTGCTGACTCTAGCTGTAGACCACTATTTGTCTTATCCAATTATTAAGTTTTTCTGCACTACACTCTCCATTTTACATGTGCAGGTCAAACTTTACCACTAGCTTGAAGAATGGTTTCTTAGATGTATCTTTGGAATCATGATTAGAGTGATGAGAACTATCACCCGAAGAAGGAGAGGGAGGAGGCTCTTCTCCACCACCTTCAGGATTTTATGATCTATTGTCATTGACATCTTTCTTCTCATGCCCAAGTTCCTTCTCATACTTTGAAAACAACTTGTCCACTTTCTCTGCCATATTGTAGAATACCTTGCGGAAATTCTATTCCTCTTCCCAATGAGCTTCTTCATTTGCCATGTTTCTTCTTCGTTGTGCACGTATCGCTTCAGGATCAAAGGAATTAAGCTTTCATTCGCCTTTTCGTAGCTTGTTCTGGGTTAGCATATATTCATGCAATTCACATTGAAAAAGACCTGCTCTGATACCAAACTTGATCCAAGATCTTTTACTTATAGATGCATCAAAATTACATGTAACAAAGCTTATTAACCATGGAACTTAAAAGCACATAAAACAATGCGGAAATAACAAGATAAGAATGAAACCACGACACAAAGATTTGATTATAGAGTTCATCCAATTTGGACTACGTTTCCAGGCCCTTCTCAATAGTGGGGAGGCCTTCATTCATTAAGTGACATAAAAAGAGATAAAAGTAGAAGAAACATCCATTTACAATCCTTATACCTCTAAGCTAGAATATGGATGAAGAATGGAGAGCCCAACTTCAGAAATAGATAGTACCACCGAAATCCTGGAGAAAAATCATGCAGAATCAACTATCTGAACACCCAATTCAGAAAAATGAAGCTCCCTCTCAGAACCTCGCTGCTACTTAAGGCGAGGTTCCGACCTACTACCAAGTCAGGTTACTGCTGTACGCATTGATTTCTAAACTACTATGCCAGTCTCTCCTTTTTCCAATGTGGACAATCCCTTATATAGCCTGGTGGCTAACTCCTCAATCCCTGGGCAGTTATTGAACACACACAAGTTTAGCAAGTGACGGTTCCTACACTAAGGTTCTCCGGCCTGGGAGAACATGCATGTGACAAACCTTTCATATATGGAAAAACCGCTAGAACCTCTTAACTACACATTAATCTCGGCGACTTTTAACATTGACGCTTGAATCAACATTTTCAATCGACAGTTTCTATCGACGGACAGACCCGTGCCTTGACAATAAGCGGCTTGTGATATAGCGGGCCCGACGGGCTGTTAGACCATTGTACATAATATGTCGAGTCCAGAAGAATCATCACAAATCGCAATCGAGCGAACTAGCGTGGTACTCTATGCGATTGCTTCCCTTTGCGATCTGCAATTGTGATTTATTACATCACAACCCTGACTTGCTTGGGGCCGATTTTCCTAAGTCGCAACCTCTTCCTTCTATGATCTATGATATGTGGGGCCAATGGCAGCCTGCCACTTGGCGCTTCCCCATTCACTGAGAATTCTGACACGTCATCTTCTCCTTCCACCTGTCCAAGTCAAACATGAACTTTGACTTGCTCTAACTTCTTCATATGAGCTTGGATTCGAGTGTCATTCACATGATTGGAATCAAGATGACGAGCACTTCAATCTGATGCTAATTTTATCCAGATTCTGCCGCTTTGATTTTTGAGCCTTTTTACCATGCCAATGGTACTTTTTAGAGATCCACTTGGATCACTTTAAAAACACAAAATATTTGAGACTTACATCTAGATAATATGCCATCATTTTGAGAAATTTCTTTGTCTTCTTAATGAAAATAGAAATTTTGACCTCCTTTGATGGATTTCCATTTTCATTTATATTTTATGCAAGGAGTTGTTTGAAGAAAGCATTTTTCTAGTTTATCAACCTCTAACATCATCCTTAAGTAGATGGGAGGTTCTAAATGGAAAGTAAAAACAATAATATTTTTCTAGCTTCATTTTAGATTAGAGAGTGTTGGTTATATATGAACTAAGTTGATTCTTGGATCTGTAAGACATGTTCTAGTTCCAGAGAAGACCCCTTTTCACCTATATGCATTTGATCAAGAAAACTTGAAAGATGAAGGTAGGCTTGTTACATACTATTATTATTTATTCCATCTCATATTTGTTGCTACTAGAACACATTCAATGATACGTCTAATTAGTTGGACAGCAAGTTCTACCTCTACCTCAGTAATAAATCTCAATAAAGTGGGTTATCCATCTATTTGGGTGTGTATTTGCATGTAGTTGTTGATAGTAGTGCTCTACATTTGGATTTTCCTTGCACTAATCATCTTTCTCGACAAATATTTCTCTTGATATAATTGATTAATCACTTGTATATTTCTATCATTATGTATACTCTCCAACTACAAAGTATATTTCCTTTCCTTTTGTAAAAACAATAGTCGCTTTATTTCATTTAGTTTCATTAAATGTGAAAAATAGAAATAAAACATTGTGTTACGAACCTTGCACCTTAAATCTGGTAATAAGTTAATGAATACAATCCAATTTGAGGGTGAAACCTCCTTTTGTAATGAGTACAAGACAAGAAAAGATATGATGATCCTAAGATTAGGTCTCCTTAGTATATATATAAGAGACAAAAGGTATAATAGCCTACATAAACAACACAACAATAGAAATATAAGAACTCAATATCTAGGGATTAATAAGGGTTTTAGGGTTAACATGGGGGCTCAACATGCCTCTCACCTTCAAAAAAGTGTTTTCCTCAACACTTGATTAACTGTAGGTGTTTTTGCATGAATTACCCATCTTTCTATGTTGCCTCTTCCACTCGTAAGTGTTGAAGATGATAACTTCTAATGCTTCTCACATAAAAATGTTGAATCTTGTAAGACTAGGTGAGATAGTTGATACTGTTATCGTGGGTTTATAGCTTTATTATCATACAATCAAATTTTAAGACTTAGGTATTAAAATCTGAAATCAATTTTTCTTTTATAAAATCTATATTTTAAAAACGTATGAGCAAAAACAATTAAATGAATAAATGAATGAAATAAAAGAATAATTGTACTCTTCCTATTTCTCTTAGTTTTTGGACAGGAAGGGCAACCTCTTCTTGCAGAGCTCTTTGATTCTCAATCATATAGCAAACAGAATGCTCCGGCATATACTATGTAACTTTTTATTCTGATTATAAAAAGTTCGATTTTTTCTTTGGAAAAAAAAAAAAATAATTGTACTCAAAAGGTAAAGCATAATGAATCATTAATAAATCACAAAGGGTCGATAAGCAAATCTAATATAAATATATATATATATATATATAGTATATATATATATATATAATATATATTATAAATATATATATATATATATATATAAGTACCATTAAAAAATTGTCTTTACATACCCTTGCAAGATCCAGGATCAATGCAGATCCTTGGAAACCAATGATGTAAAAAAATTCATATGATGGCAGCTAAGTGCTCAAAGAAAGTAATAAATACAAATATTCATTCAATCACTTCAATTAACTACCAAATATCATTAAATTCTACAAAAATCAAACAAATCAACATTGGATTGGTCTAAATAGATTAAACAAATTTTTAAATAAAAAAATCAACCTCAAAGAGGAGTTCAGAGAATGCCAACCTATCTTTCTTTTCTACCTTTCAAGATGTCCCCTAGTATAAACAAGACAATTTTAGTTTTAGAAAACTCATAAATGAGAAATAGTTAAGATGATAATTAACTTTCAAAGCTTGAATGTACCTTCACACATAATTCCCTCTTCAATTCACAATCTTCCTTATTTTATGTTAATGGAAATCATTTTGGTAGTTAAACTACCCCTTAACTGGAATTTGTTCATTAATTTCATAATAATATGTAAATATATTTAAGGGAAAGAATAGGTTACCAACTCGTTTAAATAAAAATAACTATAAGCAAGTGGGGTCCCACTAGACTTTTCTAATGCTTATTAAACATTCGAGTTGTAATGTCCCCAAATTAATTAATTTTGTAAGGAGAATTTCTATTTTTTTGCAAGTTTGGAAATTGGGAGATATTTTGGCTCACAATTTAGGAGAATGGATAAATCAAAGGAAGACTTGATTTTTCGGTAAAGAGAAGGCCCCACTTAAAAAAAATAGAAAAAAAAATCACACCACTTGCTAGAATGTGGGGGCCACCCCTCAAGGAATACACACCACTTGGAGGAAAAATCAATTTTGTGAAGGGAGGTTGAAATATTTGGAGGGACCGACAAGGAAAGGGACAGAAACAATCATAAATAGAAGGATGAGGGCATTGTTGGAAATAATACTGAGACAGGGGGGGGGGCCCTGAATTGAATTATCAAGTCAGTTATTTCCTTTTGAACCAGATCAGAATACGCACTTCAGTTAGTGAAACCGCGTATATACGCCACTACAGATAAGAAACCCAGTATACCATGCACACTTATAATTTAATTTATCTTACGATGTTGATCATTTAATATATGTATCTGAATCAAAAAATAGTAAACCAGAAATAGTGAAAAAGGCAGCGACAATCACACACAAGAAACACAAAATATAAGGTGGAAACCCAATGTGGGTGAAAACCACCTGTTGCAATTCGTCTCTATCTTCCTTTATTTAGAAACTTCTTTTTACAATGTTTCTGTATTGGTGCAGTCCTTTACCAGTACGCAGGCTGCTACTTGCAGAGAGCTACAACCCTCTCTCGTTCTCCAGCTTTTCTTGGAAGGGAGATGCAACCCCCTTAGTTCTTGTACTAGCTGGGATACTAGTACGCAGGCTACTACCTGCAGAAGGCTACAACCTTCTCTTTGCTTCCATGGACCACGTTTCATAAATTTTCAGACTGGATCCATGAACATCTATCAATCATCAAGAATTTATGTATCAAACAATCTCCTTTTCACCAATTAACACTGAATCAAATAGACACTTCTTTGACAGCTATACCCAGAACACAGCAACATCAACCACACACCAAATTCTGAACCCAGAACACTGCAACAATAAATAGAAGCAGCTAGAAGATAATTCAAGGGATGTACGCTACTTCAAGAACCAGAAACCTGCGTGTATACGGTTCTGTGTTTGGACCAACCTGCGTATACCCAGTTTTAATTCACAGAACCTGTGTGTATACGCGCCTTTGCTTCACTGAACCTGCGTACAAATCTATAAAGGATAATTCACTCTTTCAAACATTCAGACATTAGTTAACCCAGATTACTAGATTTATAGATCAAGAAAGCGCCACATAGAACATATCAAAATTATACAAAGATACTATCATTCAAGCCTTAAGATTTTGACCCATAAATAGAACTTATCCTTCTCCTTGCACTCAGGTTCCTTCTTCTTTCAGATCCAGATCTACACCATAACCCAATCACAGTATTCCAGATCTAGCACTTTATCATATATTCAATAATTCAGATGGTCCCTTGCCAAATGATCTCCTTCCTCTTTTATAGCCTTAGGCCTTTCACGATACCACGGTCCAAAAACCATAACAATTCAATACCATGGACCCAATACTTGGGATCAACACTTATGACGAGATACCATGGCCCAAAACCATAGGTTCAAATACCACGGAACAAAAATAAGTTCTCCCACATGTACGCGCTTTTCCTTGCATGAAAGTGCTTGTATACGCATACGCGCCTTGGGAACATCCAACCCGCGTGTATACGCGACTTCGTCAAAGTGAACCTGCATATATATATTTTTCTTCTTTCTAAGTGCCTAAACTATGATCTGTCACCAGAGTGAGTTTCCATCAAGGACAACACCTGTGCCATAGCGCAAACCTGTGCGATAATGCCAACAATCTCCCCCTTTGGACTTGATGGCAACCCCAAGATCCTCAAAGTCATTCTCCCCCTTTGTCATCAAGGGCAAAGGGTTGTGCTCCCCCTTAGTACATGTTGAAATCTCTGCTCTACTGTGCTGACCAAGCTCCCCCTGACTTGTAGGCAAGATCTGCAAAAAGATGTTCTTCAAGAAGAACCATGACTTATACATCATAAAAGACCTTCCTATCACCAACAGACTCTAAACATACATCCATCACCCAACCAAGTGGGGATACACCAGAAATTTACATAAGACAACCAAGTACATTACATCATTCATCCCAGGCATAGTGGGGAAACCAAAATAGACCGTTACATGACCTTGATAAAAAGAAGATATACATGACATAGAGATGAAATATCTAGAGCAAGACTATGAAAGTCATCAATAACTACTATCAGCAACATCTGTCAATCATTATTCAGATCAGTAACCATGTTCTCTTTCTGTTCTTCCTCTGCATATGTTCCACCTGAAACCAACAACAGTTGTGAAATTGAACTAAAAGCTTCTAAGGTAATGCCAACAATGCATCATTAGAAGATTATATGCCCCCCCTGAACCTGTGCCAGATGGTCTCTGTCAAACCCATATCAGACTATCTTCAACCAGAGTCTGTCCCTACTGATATCCTTCAAACCTCCATATACACGACTGTATCTGCATAAATTGATGTATGTACGCGGATCCTCCTCATCCAACTTGCGTACAACAACATTTCTCTGAAACAGACAAGTTTCAATAGCAGGATGAAGCATCAACTACTCCCAGCTTTTGTCTGAGGTATTCAAATGTTTCCCTGGGCAGTGGTTTGGTGAGTATATCAGCAACTTGTTCCTTAGAGGGAACATACTCCAACTTGACTTTTTGTTCCAGCACTTGTTCCCAAAGAAAATGATATTTGATAGGTATGTGCTTGGTTTTTGAATGCATGACTGGATTCTTTGAAATGTTGATTGCACTCGTGTTATCACATAAGACAGAGATAGGTGGAGTACAAGTGATTTGATAATCCTGCAGGGTTTGCATCATCCAAAGGAGTTGGGTGCAACAAGATGTAGCAGCCACATATTCTGCTTCAGCTGTAGATAATGCAATAGAACTCTGTTTCTTGCTGAACCAAGATACTAATCTGGAACCCATAAAGAATGCACCACCACTAGTGCTTTTTCTGTCATCCACGCTTCCAGCCCAATATGCATCTGTATAAGCATGAAGAGTGAGATCCGCATCTCTAGGATACCATAGGCCATAGTTTTGAGTTCCTTGAAGATACTTGAAAATTCTCTTTATTGCCTAAAGATGAGTTTCCTTAGGATTTGCCTGAAATCTTCTAACCATTCCTACTGCATGCATGATGTCTGGTCGGGTACCTGTTAAATAGAGCAGAATTCCAATCATGGACCTATAGGTTGGTTGATGCACTGCTGCTGATTCATCATTGGCACTGAGGCTGCATTCTGTGACCATAGGAGTGCATACTAGTTTCGAATCTTCCATGCCATACTTCTTCAAGATCTTCTTGAGATACTTGGTTTGAGATAAAAAGATACCGCCTTTATTTTGTTGGATTTGTAAACCAAGAAAATATGTCAGTTCTCCAAGAAAAGACATTTCGAATTCCTTCTGCATCACCAAGGAAAAGTTTTGACTCATAGCTTCTTCGTTGCTGCCAAAGATGATATCATCTACATACACAACAAGTATTAGCAATTTGTTATTTTCAATTTTTATACAAAGATTGCTATTTGCTGATCCTTTTGAAAAACCTTGTTGATGAAGGTATTTGTCCAGACGATAGTACCAAGGGCTTGGTGCCTGTTTGAGACCATAGAGATCCTTCTTTAGTCTGCATACAAGATTTGGATCATTACCAAGGATGAATCCATCTGGCTGCTCAAAGTACACTTCTTCTTCTAAGTCTGCATTTAGAAAGGTTGATTTCACGTCCATTTGAAATACTTTGAACTTCTGAAAGCTAGAGAGAGCAAGGAACATTCTGATGGCCTCAAGTCTAGCAACGGGAGCAAAAGTTTCTTCAAAATCTATTCCTTCTTGTTGAGCATACCCTTTACAAACAAATTTGGCCTTGTTTCTAATCACTTCCCCATTTTCATTCAACTTGTTTTCGAAGATCCATTTTGTCCCTATGACATTCTTATCTTTTGGTCTAGGAACCAACTCCCAAGTATTATTCTTTTCGATCTGCTCAAGTTCTTCATCCATTGCCTTGACCCATCATTCATCTTTGCATGCCTCTCTTACATTTTGTGGTTTAGTGGAGGAAAGTAATGCCAAATAGCTTGAAGCTTCTGCAATTGTTCTTCTTGTTTGTATACCTGCCTCTTTCTGCCCCAAAATTTGAGTTTCTGGATGATTCTTTTGAACTTATCTGGATGGAGTCTTCTCTTCTATCCTTATCTGTTCCTCTGGTGCCTCTTGAGCTTCTTCTTCATCATAAGTTTGATTTGATGTTGAAGGATAGTCCTCATCATCTTCGAAATCTTCGAAATTTACTTGCCTAGGAATGTTTCCTTCTTCATT
This sequence comes from Pinus taeda, assembly GCA_000404065.3. Lineage (NCBI taxonomy): Eukaryota > Viridiplantae > Streptophyta > Pinopsida > Pinales > Pinaceae > Pinus > Pinus taeda. The sequence continues at coordinate 16,079 of APFE031123380.1, forward strand.
AACCACTACATCAATGCTGTCAACAATTCTTCCAAGTATTTTATTGTAACACTTATATGCTTTGCTGTGGGGAGAATAACCAAGGAGAATGCCTTCATCTGCTCTAGGTTCAAACTTGCCAAGATTTTCATCATTATTTTTACTATAGCATTTTCTTTCAAAAATTTTGAAATCTTTTACCATAGGAGTCTCACCATACCAGAGCTCATGAGGAGTTTGAGTACTGTTTACCCAGACATTTGTCTTGTTGAGAATAATAACTGCAGCAAATGCGGCTTCACCCCAGAAGGTTGCGGGAGTTCTAGACTCATCAAGCATAGCACGAGCCATTTGTTGAACCGTTCTGTTCATCCTTTCCACTACTCCATTTTGCTGAGGAGTCCTAGTTGTAGAGAATTCCCTTCTTATTCCATGTTCCTTCACAAAAATCGAAAAATCATTGAGGTAAACTCCCCACCTCTATCAGACCTGAGGCATTTAATTTTGTGATCTGATTCATTTTCAACCAAGGCTTTGAAAGATTTGAATTTTTTGAAGGCTTCGTCTTTATGCTTCATAAGTCCTATCGAACACATCCTGGAAAAATCATCAAATGAATAATATAAAGTATTCTTCTCCCCGAGGTGACCTTTTCCTAGATGGACCACATACATCAGTATGGACAAGTTTAAGTGGCCTGCTAGCTGATCCTTCCTTCTCAGGGAAGTTAGTTCTGGTTTGCTTACCAAACTGACATGATTTACATATTGTATTATCTGGAATTTTGATGTCTGGAAGACCACGAACTGCTTGGTATTTGCATGCTTTCCTTATTTGAGAGAAGCTTAGATGCCCCAATCTCCAGTGCCATAGCTAGTGTTCATCATTATTGCTTAGATAGCATTGATGTTGCCCTTGGAGTTCTTATGCCTTTGATCACTGTTTTTCTTGTATCAAGATCACGAACACTACATCCATTTGATCAAAATATTACCTCTGTTCCTTGATCACACATATGACTGACACTCAATAGATTATGCTTTAAGCCATCAACATACATAACATTTCCTGCTTTGACCTTTCCTTTTAAAAGAACAGAACCTTTACCTTTTATGAGTGCAGGGGTGTCATTTCCAAATGAGACTTTCTTCTCCTTCTCCAAGGCACTATATGGCTGAAGTTTTTCTTTATCACCTGTCATATGTTTCGAACATCCACTGTCGATGTACCATTGATTTTCCTGCCCTTCCGCATATAAGGCTATACCACATCTTTCTGGTTGTGGTTCTTTCATTATCCATGTTTTGATATTTGAGGCTTTCTCCTTCTGAGTTGTCTGCCGAAACCTGCTCTTGCATTCAGAATCTTCATGACCAAAATTATTACAAATAGAACATTCTATTTCATTTTCAAGAGCAGAAAAGTTATTGTAGGTCCTTTTCATGATCCCAGTCATACTCCTCTGTTTTTTAGTTTCTCTAGTCATGATAGTTTTGTAGGCAACACACTAAGCTGTTTTGTGTCCAAAGTTGTGACAAGAGAAACATTGGCCATTGAAGAAATTCCTGCGATTATCAACTCTGCAGACCGAATGATTGTAGTTTTCATTGACATTCATTCTTGAGGCAAATTGAGAATGATTTACCTGTGGTCTGTTGTAGCTTCTGTTTATCCTTGAAGCAGATTGCCCCTGATTTACTTGGTGATTTCTGATCATTCTTGAAGAAAAATGTCCCATATTTACCTGGTGAGCAGCATTGTGCCTTTTCTGTTGATTGCCAATTTGTTCACTTCTCCTTGCTGCATCAATATAACTTTTGGAGGTGGATGGCTTCTTTGCTTGAGATACTTCTTCATTATATCCCAGACCTGTCTTGATTAGTGGAGATCGTTGTACTTTGATAATCTCATCTAACGTTTCAGATCCTTTAACAAATCTAAGATTAAGAGCTTTAGTTTTCTCAATCTCTTTTCTAAGTCCCACTATTTCACATTCTAACTTTCATGATGTTTTTCGATTTCAGCCAAGTTGAATGCAAATTCTAATATCATATTTTTCTCTTCTAAACAAATTTTGAGTTTAGAAATCTCTTCATAAAGACCTTCTTCATCTATAGCATCCATGAAATCATCATCTTCAAAATCCATTAAAAGCCTATAATTATTACCTTATTCATCTTCATCACTATTTGAAAATCCATCACTGTCTTCATGAGTGTAATAGCTTTTCTTATTTACATTATGTTTCTTGTTCCATCTAATAGGTTCCTTTCCTTTATGAGGACACTTGGCAGCATAGTGACCAACTCTTCCACAAGCAAAACATTTGAAAGGTAACTTACCTCTAAATCTTCCATCACCCCGTTGAAGGTTCTTGACAAAATTTGATTCTTCCTCTTCTTTTGACATATGTCCTGAGTCATAAGAATCTCCTTTTCCTGAGGCCTTGAATGCGGTTTCTCTTCTGTCTGATGGTCCCCTTTTCCTCATTTCATAAGCGGTTAGAATTCGGTGTAGTTGTGACATAGTAATTTTCTGTAGATTCTCCTTTTCTTCTATTGCAGAAACTTTTGATTCAAACTTAGAAGACAAATATCTCAGAACCTTTTCAACCACAACAGCCTCTTTTTATTTCTTCACCCAAATTTTTCATACAATTAACAATCTCATCTATGCGTAGTAAATAGTTAGCCACACTTTCATCATTGTACATTCTGAGATTTTCATATTGAATT
>APFE031123387.1:7583-31089 GCA_000404065.3 Pinus taeda
GACAATTCAAGGTTCAAGGACATGGGCTCATAGGATCATTCGCTGCGCAAGACTTAAAGCTTATGTATCATCTTCCTGAACCACAGACGACTTACAATGCACAATTTGTCAAGAAATTTGCGGCAGAGAACCCAAACCTAGCAAATACCACTAAAGATTGGTCTAGAAAAGAGGAGCCGCTCAAAAAGGACAAAAACGGTATGTACAGCACTGGTTCCCTCACCTCTCCGTATTGTTTTGCTGCGGCCATGCTTTGCAGATTATTTGGGATGCTGGATATCAATAAATTTTCGTCTGAATGGCTACCACTAATAGACACTGCCACAAACGTTGATATTATGGATTGGGCCAAGATATTTTCTTATAATCTATACACAGCTGTTATGAATTACCGGTCTAAAAGATCCTTGTCTCAAAGGGTCTGTCCTACTTTTTATCTGCCCGCATATGTTATGGATACAGAATGCTTAGCTTGGTAGGATGAAGAGGAAGGGAAAAGAGCAAGTGCACCCAGAATAAACGAGAGTCATAAAGAATTGCTCTTTAATAAATGGGACGATCAAATCAGGCAGGCGGAACAAGCAGCGGAGACAGTGGCCACGCAGGCAAACATTCTTATCGATTGTTTAAATGAGAATTTACATAGGGCCAACTTAATCGCAGAGACCACCCCGGGGTACCTACCAAATAAATTACGACTGGAAGCAGAATGGAAGCAGAAGGCGCAGGAAAAGGGGAAAACGATCCAGGCATTGAACAGGTTAAATTGGGAGTGTTACTGGGCATACTTCGTCAAGCCACACAGTCAATGGATGACTGTGAAATGCATCATAAACACAGCCGAAAAAGTAGTTCCAACTCTCATAGATTCTCTTTTCACAGCCCAGAAGTCGGCCAGTCGACTCTTCTCAAGTCCATGATGAACACTTGCAGTTTTAAGGACCAAGTTCAGAAGTAGCCTTATTTTTAGAAGTTTGTTTTTTCTTTTTATTTAGATTAGAAAAAGGACGGTCATTTGAAAGCCGTATCCTTAATTTTGTAAAGACACTATTATTAGAATTAGGAAGTAGTAATTTAACCCTTCTCATGCATTAAGAGAAGGGTCCAAAAATTTGTCAAAAACTTGTCCTCGGAACATGCACTTCTGCACCCTCAGAGGAGGTTTTGATGAATGGATGGATCAAGATTTATTAATTTTTGCATTTGATGTCTGCTACTGATGTTGCACTTTTGTACTCTTAGTAGATGTTAGAACAAGTAGAGATAAATCGTTTTTGCTTGAAGTTTATGAGTAGGATTAATCATAAATGGTATTTTTATCTCTTGGCCATTTCTGCTTATATTCTTAAAGTGATTTACAATTTTCAATTGTTTATATGTTACTGCATGAATGTATGAGTTACCATTTGGCACTTCTGTACGGTGGAGTCATTTATTTATGTCTGATATATGAATAACTTATTATGCGATATGTTGTTCACAACTGTTTTGCCTAACTTCTTATGCAAAGTGGTTTATCTTGAATGATTTCTATTCTTATGATAGCTGAATGATCTTTATTACCAGTTATTGTTTGAAATCTCTTTAAATCGCATAACAGAAGATATACATCCCGGGTTAGCGTAGATTAGATGTGTTGTTTCTCATTAGATTACAATAGAATAGAGTTAGTTTAAGAATCTGAATTAAATTAGCTTTAAGTACTCTTAGATCAGCATCATTCAACTCTACACACACACAAAAACCCTTAGATTGGGAAACTGGTCCCATTATCCCCAGACGGACCCGCTATACCAAACGGATAAGGAGCTGCCAACCAAGGTCCGGACCGGGTGGGTATCCCCCATGTTGTCGACCCAATTTTCGAGGCTTCAACAGTATGTTAAGTCAGCTTTTTGGAGATCTACCGATGGTCTGCGGACCATGGGACTATATAAATAAGAGAGTCTTAGAGAGTCTAACGCAGAAGAAGAAGATAAAGATGAATGTAAGGGGTCAATAGAAGGAAGAGTGTAGAAGTCCTAGAGAAGGAAAATACTCTACAACTATGTGTGCAAAGGCCTATAGTAGATTCCACAGCGAAGTGCGTAGATCCCTATAGCTGAGTGTGCAGGGAAGTCTTGATTCTATAAGTTGATCTGAATATTAATAAAGAAGATTGTTGTAGAAATACCTATGTTTATCTCGTTACTTTTGTTCTATATGAATGCGCTTATCCTGTGATGAATAATGGGTTTATGAAATAATATGTATTGATGCGTGACTTTCCTTGATCTATACTATTATATGAACGCAATTAATGTTAACTGTTTACGCGGAGATTATATCATTATGTGTTAAGGCTATCAAACACTTAAGCAGATCTGAGTAAATACTAGGTTAAGAGTAATATTTGATGCACGTACGTAGTTAATCTACCTATTGAGGGTATGAAAAAGCCAGTGATAGACCTTCACAGAGGTCTAGATGCTGATAAGAGGCAGTTACATCGATAAGCCATAAGGGCTTATCGATCTGCGTGAAGGTAGATTTAGGGCATAAAACGACATCACATTGATCTCTTGGTGCGGAAACTTGGTTCCAGCACCCCCATACTAATTTGGGTGAGTCTTCAGTCCTCGCTCCGCGGATTGATGCCGAAAGGGCCACTGGTGTAGGGTTTTCTTTGGTCCAAATAACTCTGAAGATGGGTCAAGACCCCCTAAGCCAACAAATGATTCCATTGCCGGAACCGGGATCTACATAAAGCGATGTGTGATGTCGCATCACTGGAATCCGACCAAAAAGGAAATTGAAGACTGGTTGGATAGGAAGATCCATGAATTCACGGCGCAAGAGAATAGAAATTCACGCCTGACAAAAGAACAATGGTTAGACAGATATCTGTACACATAAATACATGAAATTTTCTTTCGCACCTTCCCGATCAAACTATACGAATGGATCGCTAAATTGCCAGATGGCCAAGGAAGGTGGAGGCTTGATGATCCAATAGTGTGGACCCAAGAGTTGGTGCAGAGGTTGGAAGCTTTGGAACATAAGATCGCACGCGTTGTTGACCATTGGTGTTGGCTTGTTGGGGCTTGACCCAGGTTCAGAGGTGATTTAGCCAAACAAATCGTGGTACTACTGGCCCTTTTGGCAACAGTCCATGGAGCGCGGATTGATCTCACCCGAAGTAGTATGGGAGGGTGCTAGAACCAGGTTTCTGCACCCTAGAGATGTCTGATGTTTTCAAGTAGTCTGCGGTTCGACCCTGCGCACACATCGCTGTGCGCACTTACCCATACCTCGCAGCCTGAGATGATGCCTTCGCACAGCCCTACTTGGGGGTTGAACAATATTATTACCCAAGTCCTTACTAGTAATCCTATCTAAGTTGATTAACTTATCTTATTTGTATGCTTTCAGTTATACTTAACAACATTCACAATTCATACAAGTGCACGCAGTAAACAAACAATGTAATTGCAATTCACATCCAACAGATAATAACCCAAGATAGATACACGTAATCAGATAAAACTTCTCTTTATTATTCTTTACCTTCGGATACATACTTTATTCCGCCCCGCGCAGTCAGCTGCAGGGGTCCGCGCACTCAGCTGCGCACTCTACTAGGCCTCTGCGCACTTAGCTGCAGAGCCTCTTCCTACTACTACGACCCAAGACACACTTAGACTCTTCTGCTATGCTTCGCTATCTCATTCTATTCATTAGATTCCATGACTCTCTTCCCTTTACAACTTAGAGCCTCACTCTATTTATACAATCCCATGGTCCGTGGACCATGGGTAGGTCGACATTACATTCAATACTTAGGGCGGACAACCCTATGACTCTAACATACATTCCATGCCTACAATTCACAGGGCTTTACAATAATATTACTCAAAACTTGGGCTTTGAGCCCCAAAACATGCTGCAGGGAAATTCCATGCCCAACAGCCCCCCAACACAAACATCGTGGCTCGCCCTCGAGTCACTCTGTCGGCACAACGATCTTGGCGCGGAGTCCCTCCAACTGTTCTCATACAGTGCTGATGTTTGCAGCGCAATAAGCTACTGCTTGTTGAACCTGTTGCATCCTCTGTTATGAGACCGCTATCTCCGGCGTGCTGCCCTGTATCTACACATGCATCCCATGAATGTGCGCGAGCTTCCCTTCAATATTCGTCGTGATTTTGAAGGCCTTATCAATCCATGGTTGGACGCGCGCTTTGAGAACTGCTTCCTTCTGGCACGCCACATCCACCTGCTCCTTTAATGCCTTGGCTTGTTGCATCCTCACAAGCCGTTGAGTGAGTACTATTGTCTGCGCAGTTCCTCTGATGCTGTCATATTGCTGCTGGAGTTCATGCGCCTCTGTTTCCAGCCGCTGGAAATTGGGGTCCTCCTGCAAAGTCGTGAGGACCTCAAGTGCCTGTTCCAACACTGCACCTCCAATTTCTTCCATCCTTGATGCAATAGTGCTAGTGTGTTATTCTCGGACTTTCGAGGGAGTGGAAGGATGTGCCTTCAACCACAGCTTGGCAATCTGAAGATTCAGCTCTAGCTGAACCTTTTTCGTCTCTTCTCTCGCGTTGCGGACTCCACTGACCAAACTATGGATTCGCACCTCTACCGGTAGATTCGCTGCGATGGATAGCTCCAGGACGCGATGGTAAGCGTCATCTACCGTGTGCACCAAATGTTGATTCTGTGACGCCAACTCATCGCGCTGCAAGCTGAGTTGTTCTATGTTTATTTTTTGCTTGCTAAGAACCTAGGTCGCGCGGCTCTCCCGGGCCTGCAGATTTGTCGTTATCCCATATTGTAGCTAATACAACATTTCTTGCGGAAGGGTAGCCAAATTAAGGCCAAGGCCTTTCATCATGCTAATCAACAATCAATCCATTGCATTTTACGACGCTAGAGCACCCTTCGGCAACACTATTGTGTTCTTCATCCTTGTGCGCAACATCTGCTCTACTGTTGAAGTTCCTGCTGTGACGTGTGTTGACAAGGTACCTTCCTGAGGGGTTTGCACCTGTAACTCCTATAGCTACGCCCTGAGAGCCCCCAACATAATCTGATGCTCCTGCATGAACTCTTGAAGTGCTTCACCTATGACATCGTAGACCATCTAACCGATGTCATGGAGATCACCTTCGTTTAAGGTGATTAGGTCAATGGCCAACCTTGAGGTCTTGACCTTCTTCCTGGGGCCCGATATTTTTGTGATGCGCGGGCTCTTTAATTGTGTGGACGCGGTCCTTGGGTCTAGGCTCCCTTTTGCTATTTCTATTTCCTCTGCCTCCTGCCTTGAGGACATTGCTTGGCCCTCGTCTACCTGAGCTGTTGCTTCCTCTGTTGCCTGCGTTGCTACTGCTGCTTCTACGACCTTCTTCTGCTCCGCGGCTTTTTGTGCTGCTTCGCACACTACCCTTTCCTCAACTGTTGCTTTCTCGTTCCGCCTTTTCTCTGCTTATTGAGTTACGTTTAGCTTAGCATCGTCCTTTTTCTTCTGCGATGTCGCCTTCTCCAGTTCTACTAGGTCTGGAGCGCGTCATTCGGGAGGCCATGTCTCCAAGACAGTAAAAAGCACATCATCAGTGGCTGCAAATGGTAGCTTCGTCCACTACTTCACTGGATCCTTTTTCGCCCTCATATAGATGTTGTGCATATCAGCTTTGAAGTGTGCAAAACTCTACAGAATATTGTGCATCATAGGTGATAGGCATGACCTCCTATTGATCCACATCTAGATGCTCTCCTCCATGAGCACCCAAAAAATTTTGAGGTCGCAAATCCGTTTCATGTCCTTGGTGGCCGAGAGAGAAGCATACTTCGCGGCCTCTGGTAACTCTCTGTCAATGTTGTGGAATTGACTTCGACAGTTCTCCCACTACTAGCAATATGGATAAGAGCAACCACACGTAGTTGAAGGTCTTACCCTGCTCCTAGGCTTTGCGACAATTTGTCAAAATTTCTTCGTAGAGGAATTCAGCCCAGTTGAATTAAACCCCCTCTGCACACTGCTCGGCTAGCGCGATCACCAGCGCCGGTACCTCATCCACACGAAACTTCCTCATTAATTTTCCGGCCAAGGTTTGGGTTGCTACATGCACCCCTTTGTCCTTGATACTGGAGATGACGTAGCCCCTCTTCTTCTTCTCCAACTTATATTTCGCCTTCATGGCTTCTATAAGAGCCAAATTGCTACCTTTTCTAGCTATAGTCACGAGATCCATTCCTTTACAGGGGAGCCAAGAAATCCAGTGTGTTATCTCAAAATCACGCACTGGAAGGTTGCAGACCAGGCTTAACTTCAAGTAACTATTTCAAACCAGACTTTGGCTAAAGCTTAGCCTCTTTAGCCTGAGAGGGCTCTCTCAAAGATTATTACTGTTGACCTATGACAAGATGGCTAACTCTTGTAGGATACAATGAACAAGTATGCTGGCTGGACAAAATATTAACTTGATACCCATTGGGCTTATGGAGTCACTTATATCCCAGTAAACAACAACACTATATTTTCATAGAAATCAGGGCACTTTACATCTAAATGTTCAAACATAACTCACATGAAACTACAGTTTGCAAAGGCATACAGGAAGTCAGATCATTATCAATGAATTTTGAGTGATTATGCATTTGTAAAACTGATTAAAGAACTTTAAAGAAATATACCATCACACATTTGAACAAGAAGATCCATTGTGAATCCTGAGAAGAAAAGCAGTCATTTGCATTACTGAAATTCTGTTCACACATAAGCTAAAACAATCCTCTGTTTTTTATAAAATATCCAACCATTGTTAATCTCTGTTTTAGCTATTTATAGCATTCTTACTTCTACCTAATTCGAGTTTCCTCCTCCAGCATGAGGGGAATTTAATAACTCGATCCTTATCTCTAATGACACTTAACAGCTATGTAACTAATCATTAAATAAAACAAAGTGCTTAATCTGGAGTTTAAAGAGTTCTAATTTAACTATAACTCTAACTCTATCTTCCTCGTAGCATGATTCCTTCTTGATTCTAGACATCTGGTCTTCTTTTCAGTTGAGCTGAGATGGCTGAGATGAGTATCCAATATTCCATGCTGGCCTAGGATGCTGAATGCTTTAATGGTTCAGTGATGTTAGGAGAAATACTCTGTTTTTTCTCGGTTCCAGTCTTCCACCACCTGTTCGAATATGTAGCAGCATGCCTTTAGCTCTTTAATAGCCCAAGAATATAGAGCATTACCATGTTCCTGATGTGCTGGAGGCTTCTTTTATGGACAGGTGTGCAAGCCAAAACTCTTCATATGCAGCTCCTTCCAAACCCTAATCACTGATAATAAAGTGACTTTATAACCAAAAACTTTAAACTTAGGTCAAAACATTTCACCTTTGTTAAAGGTACACCTGTCAAAATTTGGATGGCCTGATAGCTTGCTTTGATCTCTTACATGTCACTTAGGTGATCCCTTTGAAAATCTCTGATTATCTTATCGAACTGTTTGCTTGTATTAAAAACAGCACCTACAGTAGTTTCGCAGTTTCGTAGAGCGCTACGAAACTGCGAGACTGTTTAAACAGTTTATCCTTTTTTCTGAGATTTTTACCGCTCTGCTACTTGATTGCAAAAACTCCTTTGACTTTGGATATATGTAGCATAGATTAAAACATATTCAAAATACCAAGATTAAGAAAAATTTGACAAAAGTTTGAGACATAACCGCTTTCCTGAACAGTGAACTTATTTGTCAGGTACTCGGCTTAGCTCTGCCTTCAAGTCTTCAGCGGCTTTCTTTAGTTGATTAATTTCTTCCTTGGCTGCCTCTATTTGTCTTTTCATGGCTGCCACATAATCTCTGTGAAATGTGGTGGTTGCTTTACTTTTGCTGCTTTTTTGCTGAGGTCGTGTTTCTTTTTCCTTTTCTTCTGTTTTGGGTAATGCTTCCTGTACCTGCTAAAAATTCCTAGTTAAAGGTCTTCTTGGTTTGAAAACAAACTCCTGGGCTGGCTCATCAAACTTAAGCCTTTTTGAGGCTTTGGTATTCTTGGCACTTTCTGGTGATGACTGTGTCAAATCAATAGGCACCGGTTCAGTTTGCTCCAACTCAATGGCCTCTAATAGGTCTTTCAGGCTTGCCTTAGATGCTGGGCTTTCTTCAACAGCTGTGGCCTTTCCCTTTTCTTTACTTATTTGACTTCTTGTCTTCACTCTGGAAACTGCCTCAGCTTTGCTTGTTTCAGCTACATCCTTCTTATCCTGAGTCTTTCTTTTTGTAGCTTGCTGAGGTTGTTCTTTGATGATCAGGGGTTTCACTGGTTTTTTAGGCTGTGACTTGTTTTGCTTTTTAGCTCTGGCCTCCTTTTGAAGCTCAGCTATTGTGAATTCTTCGACTGGTTGCTCTCTGACTGGCTGTGGAGTAAGGCCTGTTTTACTTTGGAAACCGGCCATGAAGATGAATGAATTCCAGTCTCTACCTATCTTTTGAAGGCCATCTAAAACCAACAATTTAATTAAACCATGGTGGAATAAAGAAGTCTCGCAATCCTCTTTTCTCAATTGCACTTTATCACACATTTTACTTAGACTGCGAAATAAGTAAAAAGGAATATCAAGGGAAGCCTTCCCTGTAAAATGTAACAGCAACTTGAAATGATAAGAGTAGACCTTATTATATCTGCCTTCACATGTTAAGTATTTCTGAATACAGGTAAGAAGAAGGGCATAATGCTCCTTAACATAGTTCCTAGGCATTGCTCTGGTTAGGTCTTCATTCACATATGCCTCTTTTAAGAACTCTTTGCATGGATTCATATCAAATTTAAAGTTCTTAAACCATTCTTGCTGCCCTCTAGGAATCTCTGTTACAGCAGCTATAACTTCCGGAGACACTTGAACTTCCAACATACCTATTCTTGAATTTAAACCGGTGAAATTCAAAGCAAACTCTTTGGTTACCTGAGCATGCCCACCCTGCAGCTTCTTACAGAAATTCCAGCATCCAGCATCCTTGAAAGCTTTCTTCACGCCTTCGTCCCTCAATGTTATGTCTAAACCTTCAGGTTCATTCCTTTGGCATTTGCCGGACCTGTGCTCCTTTCTTTCCATCTTCAGTTTGAAATCTTCGCAGCCAAATTCTTTCTTGGAAATTTTCACAGTCAAATTTCAACAATTCCGGTCGAGATGGTTCACCTCTCTTTTGACTCAGCCTCGCTTGAATTTCAAATACATCATCCACCGGCTTGCCACTTCTGTACACTTATGATCATCATAACGATCCATGCACGGTAAAATCTGTTGTAATGATATTTCTGTGCATTCTAATAATTATGTGGGTGGAGTGACGACTAATGAGCATTTAGACATGCGTACGGGAGGTACACATACTGTTATGAGAAGACAGAATCAGTTACTCATCAACAGACCTGACACTTTAGGTAATATTCACTGCGAAACGCACGAATCCGCGATTTCGCGGCGCAGTTAGTTTAAATTTCTAATCATTTTCTGCGAAACGGCTTGATGATACTGCGCAGCGAAATGACTGAACAATGATTACGCTGCGAAATTGACCAATAGGAGGCTACACTGCGAAATCACGAAAAGACTCGGCGGATAGAATAAGACAAGACATGGCTTATAACACAATGATGATGGAGGAAAACTAATAGGATTAGAGCATAATTCGAAATGAACACCTTTGAAACTCCCGATCCTAAATATGAAATATGAAATGAAAACCATTTGACACAAACCTTTGACATTTAACTAGGACAAAGGACTATATACATAAAATTTTAATTCTAAGTGATAACACGGTGAATGAGGTCTACCGTGATGGGAACAGGCTCCTCCAGCCATAGATACCCATCATGCACTAGGGAGAGCAGCTCCCTGATGACAAAAATGGTGATGGGCACGCGGTGGAAATGTGGTATCCATAATAAGTGCAGCAACCCGACCTTTTCCACACCTCACAACCATTTCCGCGGCTCTAACGTTATCATCGCCCCCTCGGAGTTCTGCTTCATTAATTTCCTAGTCTCTAGGTGCAGAAGCTTCTTGCTGTCAGCGAGATCCCAGTCTTCAAATTTCATGGTTGGCACACGGCCTAGGTGTGCGCCCTCAAATACAATGTTCTTGGGGAGGAGCAGGGTCTGGAGTGATCTTTTCGTTTCATCCAATTTCTTCAGCACTTTGGTTTTCCCTTTCTGCGGAGGGACATACACTAGCAGTTTTGTTGTAGAGAGCAATGGTTGGATATCCTCCTTGATGTCTTCTTCTTCCTCTGCTGCGGCAATTAGAGTCTGCAACTATTCTTCTTCCTCGTCTGTTTCTATTGTGACTACCTTCCCTTTCTCTTCCATGCATAGTTTGTGCCACGGATTCCTTGGGGACATGCGTACTGGCCCCGTTTCTTGTTTATCCTTCTTGGGCCTTGGTGTTCACAGTGATTTGGGGATTTTTGTGACCACCCCGGCACCTTTTGGAACATCTTCCACCATTTGGGTCTACGCAGCCTTGCTAGCGGTTACCTCCTCAATTCCTAACCCATCCTTAGTGGTCGTCATCCTTTCTAGGTTGTATTTTGTCTCTCATGAACTTAGGGGCTCAATTATCGCTCGGTTCTCAACGATGTGTGCTCTGCTCAAGTGCTCAATTCTCAAATGACCAAGTGTTGTTCGCTGGCTAGCCCTGTGAATTTTATAGCGCCTTTGGAATTTGAATTCGACTGTTCCCCCCAATTTCAGGCCATTAATGCTTTCTTGGCGTAGATTTTCCCAAATCTTGCCCATAACTTGCATCTTAAATTCCCACCGCTTGCTCCATTTGGCCTCAAATCGAGCATCCCATCATGAATAGTGACACCAATGGTCACTTCCCAGCTAACCTGCGTGGTAGCGTAGCCCTCCATGCGCAGTTGTGAACCCTGTGCTGTTTCGATTCTACGTGTATCTCCAATATCGCACAGCTCCCAAGTAGAATATTTTATAGTCTCGCACTCCCTTTCAACTTCCTGGAGCGCTAAGACTGTTCTCCCTACGGCTAGTCAGGTGGTCACACCACACTTGCGGGGCTCCATCTCGTCCTCTATCATAGTTCACAGAGAATCCCCATCCTCCATTGTGGTGATTGGCATCACGCACTCTACTATTTGCAATGTGCTACCCTGTTTGGCGATATACGGTCCCAGCCATGGCAGCAGACTAACCAATCCACGGCGATAGTCCTCCAACTCGTTAGTATGATCGTACACACCTTGCCTTTCCATCCTCGGCCTTTTGACGAGAAATTATTCCTTTATTTTGTTTTCCAGCTTCTTGACCTCTATGTCCATTAAAGCGCTTTTCTCCCTTAGTCGTACCTGGTCTTTTTGAAGTTCGTGAAGTCTAAAGTTTCCCTGTCGGATTTCTTCCTCAAGTCTTATATGTTGTGTTTTGTGTAGCTGTGTAATTTCTTCATTCCAGTCTACACATATCATCATATCTACAGGTGTTGTTACGTGCCGACTCAGCTTCACATGCTCCACAGGGACTACATCCTCTGCTTCATCCTTCAGTGTCGGAAATGCTTACGCGGTCAAAGTTTTGCTCATGTTCCTATAAGCCCATACAACCCCTGGTATGTGCAGGTCCTAGTCGGTACGTCTCACATGGTGGACCCTATTCAACACTTCGTACACCTTGTCAAAGGCTTCCCCGTGTATGATTTTTGGTACACTAGGTTGTATCATACTTCGTCGTTTGCACACTTGTCTTTCCCGCTTCTCCTTGTTGTTTCTGTTTCTTATTGTGAGAGCGGTGTGCGTTTGTGCACGCTATGTACCATACGCTTGTACCCATCTGGAAAGGTGGGCACGCAGGCTGTTTCGTCCATCATGCCTAGCTTACATCGTCATATGAGGCTTCCCAAATCATAAGCGCATCATCTTTCTGCATTCGTGCCAGTCCCCAAAACTCTGTTGGTGTGTACCCCACCGCCTTACAGGTGTAGCGCGCAGTTCCTATTTCAGAGCATCAAACTGCTGCTGTTCTGGTACTTCTTTTTCAAATTTGTTCAAGAATTCATCCACCATTGTCAAATCGTCATACATAGGTAGATCCCTTACCTCTGTTTTCATACAATGTAGTGATCTTACCATCATGTTGCAATTGAGTGTGGTTACCTCGTGTAACCGATTCTTCCATCGTTCTGTTTCCTCATTCGCATCTGATGTGCAAGAGCTTTCGTGCTCCCACGGAATCCTGCCATCGACTGTAGGGTTTACCCAGTCCTGTTCCTGCATGATTATCTTGTAGATATAGTCTAGCTCGTCGTCACTTCCGTTGTCATGCACTGGCTCTGTATAGCGCGATCCTTCCGCAAGGTCTAGAGGTACCACTACACATAGTGACTTTTTCTCAAAAATCATTTTGCGCTTCTTCAGGTTTATCACTCTATTCATATCAGTGGCCCAATCTATTCCCAGTAGCACGGGATAGGGATTGCTCTCATCAAAAACATCTATCACCTCGAAATCTGCAAGCGCGCTCGCACCTTCAATGTCTGCTGTTATCCCCTGCAATCTTCCCATCGGTAGGATCTTCTGTTGGTTCACCATTCACAATTGAATAGGAGAGCACTGTAACGTGGGCCTATCCATAAGCTTCCATTTCTGCTTTGGTAGCACATTCGTGTATGATCCTAGATGCATAATTACTTGATCCATTTCATACTCTTTGATTTGCGTAGTCAATCTCATTTCCCTTCCTATTCACAATGTGTGCTTTCCGAGCTTTCAGATTATGTGTGGTTCTCTCGACCCAGCGCACTTAGTGATAAATTCCTGTAGTCCCTTCAACACTTTCTTGTCATGCAACAACTTCATACATGTCTCCAAAAAGGTAGTGAGCATTGAAAGATCCATCCCCGATTCTAGTTGATCCTTACTACCTGAAGTGGAGGCCTCCATAAAGCTCTTCCTAGCTTCCATGAATGTCTCCTTCGTGCGCTCCAAATCAAATTCAGGTTCTTTTGTAGGAGCCTTGCGAACTTATGCACTTTCTTCAGGCTACTTACCTTTGTCATCTCCTATCATGATACCACTTCGGAGCACTATGTTTACACTCGGGTCCTCTTCACGCAGCGTAGACCTCATCATTTGTGAATTCTGAGTTGGGGGAGGCTGGAGTATCCCTTTATCGCGCAACCTCGCTAGCAGTGTAGGGCAGTCCTCCATCTCATGATCAAACTGAGTATAATATAAAAATGATGCTCTCGTTGGATTTGTACAATCATGGGCATAATGCCCTGTCCCTCCGCAATTGTAACAAATCAGCTATTTGCGACCCCTTCCTAGTCCCATTCCACCTCGACCTCGTCTGCGCCCCTGAAATCCAACGCGCGCCATCCCTACATATGGATCGAGGGCTCGTGTTTTAGTCTATACTCTATAGGCAAGAGTCCGATCCATCACCAGATCGTAACTTCTGCAGGTGCGCTCATCATGGCCTACCGACCTGCAGAAATTACAAAACAATTACTGGCATGTTTCGTATATTTTTGTAATAGGTGACAACAATCCATAATGTGTTTTCCTCCTATCTAACAAATCCAACACCATAATGTAGGTGTCGTTCTTGGTCCTGCTTGGGCCTCTAGTCTTAATGGCATTGGCCCTCCTCCCGCCAAGTAGTTCACGAAGACTAGACAATGGTCCTTGTCATGCCCCTGGCCTTTGCATTTTATGCACCATACCTCATCGCGCGCTTCTGGGTGAGTTGTCTTGTCCTATTTCAAACTCTATATTTCTAGACACAAATTTTGTAGTTGCACATGGATTTGTTGGACTCCCAAACTCAGATCTTGTATTGGGGTCTCATTCAGTCTCATTTCAATCTCCAAAGCCTTGGCCTCGGTGGATAACTTCTGCTGCGACAGCATCGTCCTCAAATGCGGCATTAGTGACACACCAAACCATGCGCAGTGTTGTCCATTCGTCAAAGTCACGTTGGCTTCTTGAATCATACTCTTCAGTCTCTGATCCAGATCCCATGGGGTCTCGCCTGGAAGTATCGCGATTTCTTTAATCCCGATAATCGATTGTATCTTCAACTTTGGCCTGCTAAATTCTCTGTTCAGCGCGGTCTGGATATATGCAATCCCTGTGTTTGGATGGTCATTAGAATGCTTAATATACCATGTTAGTGCACGATCCTGCAATGTGCTTACCAGCGTTGCCTTCTTTATATTGTCATCCACAACTCCTTGTGCTTCCCATATAGCTTTTATTACGAACCAAAATTGGTCCGGATCTTCATTCCCTACTCCTCTGAATACCGGCAAGTTTATCGCGCTCGCCATATTGAACTGTGGCGGTGGCGGAGGTGGTGTGGGCGGAGATGGAGGTGACGATGGTGAAACCGGTGGCAGTGTAGGTGGAGGTGGTATGCGCAGAATTCGCTGCCTTATCAAATTGATTGTGTTTCTCGGAGAAACTTTCGCGAGCTCTTCCTCACTTTCCTGCTAAGGAAAAATCAAGGGGGTATTTTATATCTCTGCACCACCTTCGTTTCTATATATCCTCCCACTTCGCGTAGTCCCAAACATCAATTTATTTGCATAACCCGCTTTTCACACAATAGCATTTTAATCCAAGTGTTCAACGATTTAATGTACTTACCTCGCAGTCCCTTAAGGAAGCGTCGTTCCACCTCGCTGTAGCTGACAGTCGTATCTACCGCGAACTCGATGATAGACTCTCCTATAATTCAATCGAGCCAATGGTCCACAGTGCGCGCGACCTTATCCTCCGATGCTTCTAGTCTACGCAACAATTTTGGAGTCCACACAATCGGTATGTCGAGCCTACACTTTCCCTGATTGTCTGTTAGCTTCGCAATCCACTAATACAACTCAGAGGGGGGGATGCAAAGAAAATTTTGTGGATTTCCGTATATAAGTAGCACTCTAAACACGATTCCTTTGATACTCGTGGATTCCTGTTTTCTTGCACCGCGAACTCGTGAATCTTTTTATCCAACCAGCATTCAATTTCTTTCTTCGTCGAATTCTAGCGACACGACATCAAACATCCCTCATGCAGATCCCGGTCCCGACAATGGAACCATTTGTTGGTTTGTTGGGGCATGACAAAGTTTTAGAGGTGTTGGCCAGATAAATTGTTCTTGCAGACAAGACCGATCTCCCTAATATCAACAGATATCTAGCAACAAGCAGGACAAGCAAATCTACTTTTCTCTAACCATATTGTGATTCATTAATAAAAACTAAGAGGTGTTTTAGACCCTACCTTAAGTCCAACGCTAGTTTGTGGCAGCTACGCTTCGACCGTCTGAATGAGTTTCCTTTTGATAATTTGTAAACACAAACAAACACACATCAAATAACAACTGCATAGCTAATGTAACAAATCATATGCATTATGATGATCAGGGAGTTCATAAAATAAACCATAAAACATAACTTTTTGAGAAAAATAAACTTGATTGTATTAACTTTGAAAATAGAAGAACCTTACAACCTTGGTGCCTTGATGTTGTACAAGCTCTTCCCAGGGTCCAAACAGGAATCTCCTCTACTTTGACAAGCCTCACTCTCTTCCAAATGAGATTAAAAGTTATGTGATCTTTCCTCTCAAAAGCTCAATTAAGAAGACAAAGTTCCAGCAGCATTTCACCTCAAAAATATTCAGCTTTCAACCTCCCAAGTAAACAGCTCAATGCTTCATTTTATAGTGCAAATGAAGGAGGTTACAGGTCCACCTATGAAGGGATAGAGTCCTCCTTCAAAGGGATAAGCTCCTCACATCAAGGGGTTAGCTCCTTTAGGTATGGGATGCATGAACCATAAAGGAGCGAACTTGCCACCTCAAGGTTCCTTCTAAAAGCTTCCAGAAATGACTCAAAGTGAGTTTTTAAGAATGTACTTGCCCCTTTTTGACTTTTAGAGGGGTCCGCACCCATTACACAGAGACAGAGCGGTCAGGTGCGCAGGGGACATGACCATTAGGTGCGGGACCGCAGGTAATGCTAAGATAAAGTGCGGAACTAGAGTTTTAGAGACTTTTAAGTTCTTTCTCTTATTTTCAAGGCTTGACATGAAGAACTGAGGTTTAAGACTTGCAAAGGAGGAAAGTATGAGTGGTGATAGACTCACACATACTACAAAATGTCATGGTGACAATTTTTGTGCAACAGATTGCCCCCTAAAGTGCAAAGTTTGTAATAGATGAGGATAATATTTGTCATCTAAGAAGAGTGAAGTACTTTATCATTTCAAGGATCTTCCTGTGGATACCCCGGTCAGAACCTGTAAAAACATTCAATACAAAATATATATATGTGAAGATATCATCGATGAGGTAGGCATTCCCATACTCAGATCAAAACTGACTAGAGAACTAACTAAACTGTTCTGATAAAGGAATGATTTTGTAATACATCACAAGTATAGACATATGTAAACACAGTATGGGTGCAACCATCTGTTTATGAATAGTCCACTATATAACGAATAACAAAATTCCTCGCAGCCTAGATGGTAGAAACTAGATCCAGTGTCTTGATTTCTGCTTCCCGAACTAGTATGATTCTATCCATGTGAATGAATGTGTCGAAGTCGAACATGGTAGAAACCACTTGATTACCAGTCAAATGATGTAAAATTGTTAAAAGGGTGAGAGAAACCACTAGTAATGTCAATTGGCTCTCAAAGTCTCAGTACAATCCATGAATGTGAATAATGAGATTGATGTCGAACATGTCACAGAATCCTTGATCGAAGGTCAATGATGTAATTGTCTCGAAGATGAGAAACCTGCCATTGAGGCATGCAGATTCCAAGGTACTGACGATCTCTAGATCATCTTTCTAGATAATGAGCTGAAGTCGATAGAAAGCAATCCGTCATAGGCAAGCCCACAACACGAAATCATAGATCAAGTTTGAAGAAATATATTTGGCAAGGACTAACTCAGGGATGGTCAAAGATGGATGACAGATATTTTGCAAATGAATGGTTTATTTGAACTGACCTCTTGAACACATAACGACACTACAGATGGTTTGGTAACAATTAACCCAAAGCTAATACCCAGAAACCGGTTGAAGAATTTCAATATGGTTTGATTAACTGTTATGCAAAGGATTTCCCAACCCAGGTGAACAAAAAGTGTCATGTTCAAGAGTGATTGAATGCTTCTCTAAAACACAAAGTATAACAAACAAGTTCATTTTTCTTTCTTTTCCCCCACCATTTCTGGCAAGTACCTCTTTATTTTTTACAAGCTTGAGGAGGATAACATTTGCTTGGTTATAAGCTCATCCTTCGGATGAGTCCAACTTAGTTTAAATTCAAACCCTAAGAAGGAGCGGTCCATTCCTGTTTAAATTGAACAGGTCCTTTACTGTTAAATTTTAATGAGTCCAGTATAGGAAAAACTCGGTGTTTTTCAATTTTAGGGAGTCAAAACAAAAACTTAAGGAAACTCCATGGTTGTCCTTTTTCGTAAATTTGTGTCTCCCAAGCCTGAAAAAGTACAAAATAATACTTGAGAGAACCGCTTCACCATTACGAACAAGGAGTACTTTTCATAATTAGTGGCCTTGATCCGAAAAAGTAAAAAAACGATCAAAGACACGTCATTTTATTACCAATATCGAACTTGAAACGACAAAAGTCCGGCAATCTTTTCATGTTTACACGGTCAGAAAAGAGCTGTAAGTGGACCGTCTTTTTAATTCCGTTTTAATGAGTTTAAAAAGAAAAACTCGACAATCTTTTAATATTTTATTATTTTACGAGTCAGAAAAGAGCGTAAAGAGGACTCCAATGTTTTTCGTCGAAAATGATCAATTATCCCTGAAAATCCAATATTCTGCACAAAAACGCAGAAGATTACTCATTTCCCCCCAAAAAATTTGAACTAAAATGTTCTAATCCGCCTTCTTTGCAATGTAGAATATACAAAATGCTTGTTTGGCGGGAACGGGAGCACGAAGATGTGGATCTAGCTGCATTAAAAGCATGCAAACTATTTAAATTCTGGGCCATACCCGACATGAGGGCTCAAGTAGACTTCTTGCAATGGCTGGTGGATAGGTGGAGTACACAGGACCAGTGTTTCATTATTGGTGGCCACCAGCGCAAAATCGAGCCAGAGGACATATAATTCTTCATTGGTTTGCCCAAGAGAGGTGAAGGATTATCTCTATTCGAGACTAGGCCAGATGGCCAACCTATTGCTAGTCTACGACTAGAGTTTTGTAATAACCAAACAACGGAAAAACGGATAGATATTAAGACTATCTTCCATCCTAAAATTAAAGTGATTGCATTTATTGTCACTAGACTATGCGGGAGCGCAGCGTTGCATTTAGCTACCGGATCTCAAATACGAATGGCAGTAGATTGTTACCGAGGCACCATCTTCAACTGGTGCGAAGCTGTGTTGGGGAATGTAAAAGGCCAACTGACTAGAGCAAAGAACAGACAACTAAAAAACTTTGGATATGGTTTCTTAGTTGTGAGCTTTGGCCTAGAGAAGGTCCCTATGTTGGTCCCACAACAGCTTTCCGTTGAGGACAGACTTCCCCGAGAGCCTAGGATTATGCACTGGGTTGCAGTGATGGCCCGTCATCCTGAGGAGGGTTCATAGGTTGTTCGATTTCCTCCTAAGTATTTTCGTTGGTTAGAAAACCAACTTTTCGTGATTCAGGATTTTCCATATGCTGGGATGGATTATCGTGGTGATCCAGACATGGCTCTTCCACCAGGAGAGCAATGGGATGATTCAGGTAAAATCATTTTCAACACTTTCTAGATTTTAACTAATTTTTGTTTTGTTTTTAAAATTGTCCAAAATTGATAGTAAAAAGTTTTCAATGTAGATGTGGGTCCACGGTGACAAGCCGCTCTCCAGCCCTATGAGAGAAGACACCCAGCTGCCACAGCATCAGCCCCACAGGACCCATCTACAGAGACCCTAACCGAATTGGAAAATCATCTAGAGCGTTTGACTGCAGACATTCCAGAGACTAGCATAGATGATATTCCTCTTAGGTTACAACGCTATGTGATTGGAGTCCCAGGACCTTTTAGGAGGTTCCTTTGTAGGGTGGCGCAAGCAGTGGTTTTTTATCATGATCATCACCAATGATAGGATGATCGCCTTTGTAAACTCATATGACATTTTATATATTTTTGTACTTATCATTTTTGCCGATCATAAGGTGTTTTTCAACCTATGATCGAAGACGATGTATATTTGACACACTCCTATGTTATGATATATCACTATTACCGGCTATATTGTATAACATGTTATGGAATGTTTTTAAATTTACTATTTTGATTTATTGCAAATGTCTATTTAACATTTGAGAAGCAACTGCATCTGCTAATGTATTTAAATATCTTGGAATATGTTGATATTCAATGTAATCAAATTCACGTTCCAAGAGACAAACTCTAAAAAATAATCTCAATAACACTGGATTTCTAATGGCATAAACTCTGTTAAGCTGTAATACAACGAGTTCAGAATCTAATCTAACAATCAAACTCTGAATCCCAAATGAAATGGATTCATATAATAACTCAATCACTGCACTATACTCTGCAATGTTGTTCGTTGTTTGACTGAGGCTTACCCCATGCATAGATACTAACTCATCAGAGGGTGAATAGATAACCCATGCTGTGGAAGAAATGTTCCATGTACTACGACAAGCGCCATCAGCAAAACCGATGTATGTTTGAAGAGACGTCGACATCTGCAATATCAAGAGTAAAATCAAGATAAGCAGGAATAATGATAAAATCAAAATCTTCCAATTCATAGGCCCCTTTTGCCAGCTTTCGCTTAACAATATACGGACCATGCCACATAGGTACAAATTTTCCAGCTGCTAGCTTATTGTTTGCTTGATCGTATAGTAAGACTAGATCTCCTTCTGAAACATTACGGGGTGTAACATTTCGATCGTACTGAGCTTTTATTTGTTTGGCATGAGACTCGATTGCTAATGCAGCATCACGTCAATACTCATCTAGCTGAGCTAAGTACAAGAAAGGTTTCTCCTCTTCGGAAGTGGCTGGTAGTAATTCTATGGCTATTTGCAATGACGGAATTTCACATTCGGTGGGTAACACTACTTCCAAACCGTAGACTAGTGGAAAATAAGTGAAACCAATTGATGTTTTTACTGAGGTTCAATATGCCTAAAGCGTTGAAAATAACATGTTATGCCAATTCGACCTATGAATCCCAATGATTCGTTGGATCATAGTGACTAGAACTTTATTGATTGCTTCAACCAGACCATTTTTCTGTGGGTAATATGGAGTAGAACTATCGTGACGTAGGCCAAGTTAATCTATTAGTTCATTCATCATGATGTTTCAAAAATGACTCCCATGATCAGTGATAATTGCTTGAGGAACACCGAATCTAGCAATTATATGATTGAAAACGAAAATTGCAGCAGTTTTGCCGTCTGCCAAAAATGTAGGCATCGCCTCAGCCCACTTGGTAAAATGATCTACCACAAGGATGATATATGCATACCCCCCAGCCGAGTGAGGGTTACATGTAATAAATTCGATACCCCACTTTGCAAAAGGACCGACAGCAATTATAGGGTGGAGAGGAGCAGGTGGAGCACGCATCTTACGATAAAAATTTTGACAATTGTGACATTTTCGGACTGCATATATACAATCTTTAAATAATGATGGCCAGAAATAAATAGCGCGCAATATCTTTTGGGCTGTGGCATTCCCAGACATATGACCGCCACATGCTCCAGAGTGACAGTCATTAAGAACCTTTTTAGCTTCTTCATGAGTTAGACAATGTCAGAAAACAGAATCCGCCCCATGGCGATAGAGTGTATCTCCAATAATATTGTATTGTTGGGATTGGAAACGTATTTTCCTTCACTGAGATCATGAGATTTCAGGCCGAAAAGATTGGGTTTGGAGATAGACAATTATATATCCATACCATGGATCAAGAGTACTGATAAGAAACAAGGATTCACCCGCAATGGGTTCTTCCACCACAGTTTCAGTATCAGTATGCGGGAAATCACACATCAGTTCCGCAAAAACCAAAGATTTCTTTGCCTTGGCTTTTTCAAATTCCAAGTCAAATTCCTGCAGGATAACTATCCATTTGGAATACTTGCCCCCTAGCAATTATTTAGTTAAAATATACATCATAGGGTTACAGCCAGAAATTACCGTGGTTTTGTGTAATAAGATGTAATGACGAAATCGTTGGACAGCTTGAACAGCTGCCAAGGCCAATTTCTCCACATGCGAATATTTAAGCTCAGTCGGATTCATAGTTCGACTAAGATAGTAAATCACATGTTCACTGTTGAAATTATCTTCCTGAACTAAAACCATCCCAATGGTGGAATGAGAAGCGGCGAGGTACAAGAAGTAATCCTGGTTGTAGTTGGGAGGATGCAATAACGGTGCATGGGTCAACGCGTGTTGAACTGCATCAAAATATTTGTTAGCTATCTCATCCCAAAAGAATGGAGTGTTCTGTTTCAACACCCTGGTAAAACCTTTCGTTGTCTCGGCGTAGTTAGGAATGAAACGACGTAAAAAGTTTGCTTTCCCTTGCAAACTTTAGAGTTGGTGAAGAGTCGAAGGAGGAGGTAATTTGAAAATAGCTTCAACCTTCGAGGGATCGACACAAATGTCGGCTTTCGAAATAACAAATCCCAGTAAACGACCCATTTTTATACAGAAAACACATTTGTGTGGATTCAGCCTAATTCGATAAGGCCTACATCTCATAAAGATTGCTCGTAAATGAGTGAGATGGTCGGCTCTACGTAATGAATGGGCAGGTAAATCATTGAGATAAGGTTGCACAATGTGCTTGATATCATGAAATGCGTAAAACATGGCTCTTTGAAAAGTTGCTCCGGCGTTCTTCAATCCAAAAGGCAACTTGCAATAGGAAAATCTCCCCCATGGACAAATGAAATCCGTTTTTGGTTGATCAGCAGGGAGTATGTTGATTTGATTGTAACCGGAAAAACCATCCATAAAGGAGAAAATTTCACTGCCAGCACAATCATCAATAATTTGATCGATATAGGGGGTTGGATAATTGTCTTTAGGACAAGCTCGATTAATATCCCTATAATCAATACATATTCTTATCGTTCCTTGGTTTATGTTAACAGGAACAATATTCGATACCCAATCTGTTAAGGGAATTGGATAAATGAAACCTGCTCGAAGTAATTTCTCAACTTTAGCTTTAATAGCAGCAGCTTTTCGCGGGTGTATCTGACGCAAATGTTGCCAGACAAGTTTAGCATCTGGGTAAGTTTTAATTTCATGAACAACAATTGATGGATCGATTCTTGACATTTCTTCATATGACCAGGCAAACACATCGCGGAATTTTTGAAATAGGGCTTTATAAGTTTGGATTTCATCGTTCGTACAAGAAGCACCTATATGAATGTTTTCAATAATTCTTGGTTTCACTGAAATGTCGATAGGAACCGTTCGAGAAATATTTCCCAAATTTAACTCAGAATCAGGATGTTGTAATGGATTTTGTGGTTCTTTGACATAATCAGCAGTAAAAATAGATGAAAATCATTTTCAAAATGATCAAGCTCAAGTAAAAACGAAGATCGATGATGAATATCTTCCCATGGTAAATCATCAACAGACAAAAGTTCACGAATTTGCTCATCAGTGTGAACAGGATCAGAAAATGATGTTGAATCTGAAGTTGATATCAAAAGTGATTCCCCATGGACCACATTCATTAGATCAAATTTGGTTGAACTAGAGTTGGAAAACGACTGTACAGCTTGATATGCAACTTCAAAGGGACTCAAAGGCATGGCATCAACAAAAGAGTCCACCTCGGAATCGGAAGGAACGATCCAAGGATCATCAAAAGCAATGGTGTTTTATGAAATCATATGAATAGTTGCAAAAGAAGGCAATACATTAGGAGGAGGAAACGAAAAAGTTCCTAGGAAACCGGAATCTTTAACCAAACCTACCCCAACATCCTTATAAGGGATAGTTGTTTTATCGACATGTTGAATACTCTCATAAGAGGCTGGGTCGTATGAGAAATAAGTTAACTGGTCTATTGTAACGATCTTTCCATTATGAGGAAACTTGATAAGCCGAAAGACCGATGAAACAACAACAGTCATAGCGTAAGACCAACTACGACCCAAGAGAAGGTTGTAATCTAGAGGGCCATCAACCACTTCCACGTCTAGATTAATCGTTTTTCCTTCAACCCCTATAGGTAAATCCTGCAAAATGTCATAAGGATGAAACCCTCGGCCATCAAAAGCCTTTAGAATCATCGGGGATTGATTGAGTGTAGGAGAGCCAAGCGATCTCCAACACTGTATCAACATAATACACGTAGAAGCTCCCTCATCAATCACAGTTCTAAAACAAGGTCTGTTTTTGACTAACACTAGGATCTGGAAAGCCATTTGATGAGG
>APFE031123388.1:0-19582 GCA_000404065.3 Pinus taeda
TAATAGTTCCATATTGGGTCTTCCTCTGACTTAAGGAAACAGGTTAACTTCCCTAGACCCAAAGGCATCTGGCACGAGTAAAAGCGTGCCTCTTATAGACTACAGGTGAAATACCAACGCGTGTAGTCTAATGAGGCAGAGGATTTGCCTAGAAAATTATAGAAATTCCGGTCATATTTAGAGAAAATCTGGCAAGGATTTTTGTAAATCCAAGTTATAGTTGTTAAACTTCAAAATTTTAGGTGTCCTAGAAGTTTTTGATGGTGCTGAATCCATTTCCACCATCAAAAACACAATTCAAACACTGCCTCTACAAGATTTTTTGAATTTTTTTGCCTAGATTCTGACCACTTTTGGTCGTCCGGGCAATTCCTCTGCCTCGTTAGACGACTCCATATCAACCTGGTTGATATAGACTAGGACAAACACATTAAAAATATTAATGTGGTTGATATAGTCAAAGGTTTTATTTGTATCTACTATTCATAAATATATAAAAAAATACTATTGAAACAAAAATATTATTATTAACTATTGCAACAAAAATATTATTATTAACTTTGATTTTGCTTAACCCTTAAGAATCTCAGGTCATGATAAAAAACAAAAATGTTGAAGATTTTCTATACTTTACAACTAGGATATAAGGCAGTGTTTCTAAAATTAGGTATGTTTCGAAAATCCCTGCAAGAATCTATTTTTTAAAATTTATTAAAAGCCAATACAACCTAAATTAAATTATATTATTAATATTGCTAGTTTTGTTAAAATAATTAATATATGAGTTAAACCTATAGATATTTAAGAAAACATGTAATAAGATTTTTAAATGCCTAGATTCACCCACGCCTGGAATTTCAAATCCCCTTTGCCCGTCAAATGAAAATTTAATGATGTTTTTATATTTTTCATGTCTTTCATTATACGTTCTATGCAAATTTGTGAGTGTCAACTTCCTCTTATAAGGAAACTCTCTTTCAACTACTCTTGCATCTCAACTTTCACTAACCTCTCTCAAAGTGTCTTGTTTTTTCCTAAGTTAGCTTATGTGCTTCGAAATAACATACATCCACACTTTTAAGGTTTTATAAGGATTTTCAGCTTTTTGGGTTAATAGTTTTGATTATATATTTAAATTTTAATATGTGAAAGGCACTAAAGAAGGTCACATAGTTAGGATGATGAGGATACTCAACTATCATTGGATGAGATGGTGTTAAGCATCCCTCTAACCATATTAGACATGGAAAACCTACATCAAGAGAAAAATACTAAATGGAAGTAACTAGTTGTCGAAGAACCATTGCCCATCACAAATGATTTATTGGCCAAGCCCAATCATGACACCTTTGATCTTTTAGCTAAAATCTATGATAACTTGTGTTTAAAATAACAATAATTATATATATTGTTAGTTCAACCATCAAGACATAAACTAATACTTTTAATGGTTTTTGTATTAAATGTTGTGCATGTGATCTCTCTCAAATTTGCTAAGTTCCATCTACAACATGGGACGAATAAATAGTTTGTTACAACAATGAAGTGGACAGAAGTATCATCCTCACTGTAAAAGGTTTGAACTAACATTGCTAACTTTTGATAAGCATGATTTTAGGCAGTGCCGGTGAATTATGATAATTTTTACAACTAATTGAGGAGCCTTTTATTAAAGATATGAACAATAGTGCAAAGAAATGCTAAGTCAATTTTTTTTCTAAGAACATGCCCATGGATTGTGGTGAACTTTTGCAATTTGAGACCTCGTGAGGAATACATTTTCATGCTTCAAAGGTAGGAGGGCTTCAAAGAAAACTCTTTCCGATATGAAAGACTAAAACCATCATACTTTGTGCAGATATGAAAGTAGATTGAAAATATACCGGAAAGATTCAGCAAATTAATTTTTTCCAAAAGTCAAAAGCATATTGTTACATGAGCCACTGCTTGTCAAGGTTGAACATTTAAGGTTCCAAAAGATAACGTTGGATAAAAGAAAATCTTGCTCGAAGTTCATTCATTAGAGCCTAGTTGTGTGTCCTATATGAGTCTGTGACTGTGTCCATATTGGAGGCCATGAGTGTAATACTTCTTTGAGTCTCGACCTGGCCTAGAATTAGGGGTAATGTAGAAATGAACTTAGAATTAGGGGTAATGTAGAAATGAACTTCAATATCGGAGGAGTAAAGAAAGAAGAGAATGCTAAGTTTATGGACTAAGGCATTTGTTTAACTTGGGAAGTTGGAATGTATGTTGTGTCTAGAGTCTGGTCCCTCCTTTTCAATAAGACTAAAAGCTGATAGATGAAACCAAGTCTAGATTGTGAATTGTATTGTTACAAGAGAGCAGAAGGCCAGACAAGAGAGTTTATAAAACCCCCCATCCTTAGACAAGGAGTCCAGTGTTGTCACATTATAACATAGTCATACTACTTTAGAGGTCGAGATTTGCTTCCTCCTCCCTCTAAGCATTAGTTATTATATGATATATCTCTAATTTCATAAAGTAATATACAGTATTTTAACCCAAAAAAACTCTTTCAAATTTAAATAAAGAAAAATATTCTTTTAATAAGAAATATTATAATAAAAATTTATATAATCATGCTTAACTACAAAAAATCATACAAAAATTTCAACTTAAATAGCGCATGAAATAGTATAATTCAAAAAAAAACAAAAAAAAATATAACCATAAATTTCACAAACAAAAACTACTCTATACATACCACTCTCGATAATTACAATTTTTTTCTTGTCATCAATACAACAATCCATGTGAAATGAAAAACAATGTTTTAAGTTTCTACAATTTTCTTTTCAAATTTAATGAAATTATATTTAAAAAATCAAATTATAAATTTGGCCATGAATTTAGCATAATTTAAATATTTAAGTTAAAAAAAAGACAAATTAATTTATATGTTTAAAATTATATTTTAAACTATAAATATTTTAAAATTTTGTAATAAAATTAGAAAATATGAATCAAAATTGTTTGTACAAATGCAGACCAATAAAAAAACTCTGAAAGTTATAGCAATTAATTAATGTTCAACTCTAAATCTCCTTATACCACAAATAGGATGGTGAGTCAAAATCTCCTTATACCACAAATAGGATGGTGAGTCAATATCATTGACCAGATCTCAGTGGCAAGGGCCCACTTAATTTCTATTTCTTCTTCACTATATTGAGATGGCACAATAATGGGATAGGCCGAAGGGACAATATTAAGGATTGTCCAGGAATCAAAATCTTAGACTACAGTGGAAATCAACTTATGTAGAAACGCAAGCTTCAAACGAGAGACAATGCATATCATCTCACTCATGAAATCAAGTTCCTCCCATAAATAACTCCCACATGAAGCTGAACATGGCCATGGTACGTCTCTAAAAACATGAAAGTGACCAATGTAAACACATTTAAAGGTAGAAAGCATATCATTTGAAAACTAAAAGACAACAAATGTTTCAATTCAAATACATTACCAAAAAGACTAAAAAATACAATGAAAATCTAAATTTAAATGCAAAGTGTGCCTACTTAAATGTCACAGAAAACAGACATGAAACAAAATCTAGCCTATGAAACTTTAAACTAAATTTAGATTCAAAGTTCGTTAAATTATAAAATTAATTTAAATCCACACTTTACTAACCTTTAAATTAAATCTTAATCCACACATTTCAAAAGATTGGAGATTAAATTCATACCCAGGCTTCGCAAATATTCAAAAGTAAAACTAACAATAAGAACAACAAAAACAACAGAAAAACTCACCTCCACTGTTTTAAAAAATCAGAGGAAGAGATTAAGTCTGCAAATCAAAAAACCGGGGCAAAATAGTCCTCTGCTTTAGCGGTTCTTCTTCTGCTAAAAAAAAATGTATCGCCCTAGAAAATATGAAATTTGTGCCTTCGACCCTTAAAATTTAAATACCGGCCTTTATTTAATTTTACAAAAGAAATCATTTAACATTTACACCAAAGCCGTCGTTTATTCTGTGAGCATTCAATGGTCTAGATCGAATATGGAATAATCTACGGCTAAGCCGCTTAAGTGAGGTTGAGCCGGTGAGGTTGACTGAGCTTGTACTCAGGCTTGGAATTTGAAGTTCCACAAAACGATTTTCGGTTTTTAAACGTTTTTGATGGTACATTTTTTTCCAAACGTATAAAATGACAGTTAAAAAAAATCTCAAACCGTAAATTTGACGTTCAGGTATCTAGGTTGCCCATCATAAATTTTAGGGGGAGGGAGTACAGGCAGTCTTGGAATTTCAAATTGGTTATTGGGTTTTTATATTTTTCATGCTTTTGGTTATTGGGTTTTTATATTTTTCATGCTTTTCATTATATGTTCTATGTAAAGTTGTGAGCATTAATTTTTTCTTAAAGGGAAATTCTCTCTCAACTACTCTTGCATTTCAACTCTCTAATCTCTCTTAAAGTGCCTTGTTTTTTCCACAGTTACCTATGTGTTTCGAAATAGCATACAACCATAAGGTTTTATAAGGCTTTTCAGATTTTTGGGTTAATAGTTTTGATTATATACTTAAATTTTAATATGTGAAAGGCACTAAAGAAGGTCACATAGTTAGGATGATGAGGATCCTCAACCATCATTGGATGAGATGGTGTTATGCATCCCTCTAAGCATATTAGATGTAGAAAACCTGCATCAAGAGAAAAATACTAAATGGAAGTAATTACTTGTCGAAGAACCATTTCCCATCACAAATGATTTGTTGGCTAAGCCCAATCATGGCACCTTTGATCTTTTAGCTAAAATATATGATAACTTGTATTTAAAATAACAATAACTATGTATATTGTTAATGCAACCATCAAGACATAAACTAATACTTTTAATGGGTTCCGTATTAAACTTTTTGCATCTGATATCTCTCAAATTTGGTAAGTTCCATCTACAACACGGGACTAATAAATAGTTTGTTACAACAATGAAATGGACAGAAGTATCATCTTCATTGTGAAATGTTTGAACTAACAATGATAACTTTTGATAGGCATGATTCTAGGTAGTGAGGGTTATTTATTTTCACGACAAAGGCATAATTTTACAACTAATTGAGGACCCTTTTATTAAAGATATGAACAATAGTGTGAAGAAATGTTAAGTCAATTTTTTTTCTAAGAACATGCACATGGATTGTGGTGAACTTTTGCAATTTGAGATCTCCCGAGGAATACATTTTCATGCTTCAAAGGTAGGCGGGCTTCACAGAAAAATCTTTTTGATATGAAAGACGAAAATTGTCATACGTTTTGGAGATATGAAAGTAGATTGAAAATATACGGGAAAGATTCAGCAAATTATTTTTTTTCCAAAAGTCAAAAGCATATTGTACTGCTTGTCAAGGTTGAACATTTAAGGTTCCAGAAAATACCTTTGGCTAAAAAAAATTCTTGTTGGAAGTTCATTCAATAGAGCCTAGTTGTGTCCTATGTGAGTCTGTGACTGTGTCAATATTGGAGGCCATGAGTCTTGACCCATCCTAGAATTAGGGGTAATGTAGAAAAGAACTTCAATATGCGAGGAGTAAATAAAGAAGAGAATGCTAAGTTTATGGACTAAAGCATTTGTTGGACTTGGGAAGTTGGAATGTATGTTGTGTTTAGAGTCCAATCCCTTATTTTCAACAAGACTTAACGCTCATAGATGAAACCAACTCTGAATTGTGAATTGTATTGTTACAAGAGAACATAAGGCCACACAAGAGAGTTTATAAAACCGGCCCATCCTTAGACAAGGAGTCCAGTGTTGTCAGTTTATAACAGAGTCATACTACATTAGAGGTCGAGATTTGCTTCCTCCCTCTAAGCATTAGTTAGTATATGATATATCTCTAATTTCATAAAGTGATATACAATATTTTAACCCCAAAAACTATTTAAAATATTATTTTAATAAAACATATTAAAATAAAAAAATATATAATCATGCTTAACTACAAAAAATCATACAAAAATTTCAACTTAAATACAACTGAAACAGTATAATTCAAAAATAAAAATAAAAAACCTATAGCCATATATTTCATAAAAAGAAAACTACTCTATACATTCCACTCTCAATACTTATAATTTTTTTCTTGTCATCAATACAATGATCCATGTGAAATGAAAAACAATGTTTTGAGTTTTTACGGTTTCTTTTTCAAATTTAATGAAATTATATTTAAAAAATCAAATTATAAATTTGGCCATGAATTTAGCATAATTTAAATATTTAAGTTAAAAAAAAGACAAATTAATTTATATGTTTAAAATTATATTTTAAACTATAAATATTTTAAAATTTTGTAATAAAAATAGAAAATACGAATCAAAATTGTTTGTACAAATTCAAACCAATAAAAAAACTCCGAAAGTTATAGTAATTAATTAACTTTCAACTCTAAATCTCCTTATACTACAAATAGGATGGTGAGTCAAAATCTCCTTATACCACAAATAGGATGGTGAGTCAATATCATTGACTAGATCTCAAGGGTGCACTTAATTTCTATCTCTTCTTCACTATGTTGAGATGGCACAATAATGGGATGGGCCGAAGGGACAATATTAAGGATTGTCTTATAACAAAGCCACAATTTTCGCTGGAAAACAACACGAATCAAAATCTTAAACTACAGTGGAAATCAATTTATGGAGAAATGCAAGCTTCAAACCAGAGAATGCATATCATCCGACTTGTGAAATCAAGTTCCTCCCCTAAATAACTCCCACATGACCCAGAACACGACCATTGTACATCTCTAAAAACATGAAAGTGACCACCGTAAACACATTTAAAGGTAAAAAGTTTGTGTAATGTATCATTTGAAAACTAAAAAACAATAAATGTTTCAATTCAAATACATTGTCAAAAAAACTCAAAATACAATGAATATCTAAATTTAAATGCAAGTGTTCCTACTTAAATGTTAGGATAGGCAGAGATAAACAAAATCTAGCCTATAAAACTTTAAATTAAATTTAAATCTAGAATTCTCCAAATTATAAAATTAATTTAAATCTACACTTTACTTTTAAATTAAATCTTAATCCACACATTTCAAAGGGTTGCAAATTAAATTCATACCCTGAGTTCACAAAGATTCAAAAGTAAAACTAACGATAAGAACAACAAACAACAACAAAGAAACTCACCTCTCCTGTTTTCGAAGATCAGAGGAGGAGATTGAGTTTGCAAATCATAAAATTGGGCCAAGTCCTCTGCTGTGGCAGTTCTTTCTCTGCTAAAAAAATACGTATCACCCTAGAAAATAAGAAATAAGAAATTTGTGCCTTCGTCCCTTAAAATTGAATTTTCAACCTTTATTTAATTTTACAAAAGAAATCATTTAACATTTACACCAAAGTCGTCCTTTCTTCTGCGAGTATTCAATGGTTTAGATTGGATATGGAATAATCTACAGCTGAGCCGTTGAGGTTGAGTGAGCCTGTACTCCCTCATTCCCCTAAAATTTATGACGGGCAACCCAGAGATCTGAACGTCAAATTTACGGTTTGAGATTTTTTTAAACTGTCATTTTATACGTTTGAAAAAAAATGTGCCATGTTTAAAAATCGAAAAAACGTTCTGTGGAACTTCAAATTCCAGGCCTGCCTCCACATGTCTTGTTGCAATGTTTTCTTGAAATCACCAATCACAGTGGTGTAAAAGCATTTACATCTTTTCCTGGAATCCATGCTCTACCAATCCTGAACTGGTCGATTGACATTAACCATGGGGCATCCAACAATCCCGCTCATTTGTAATCCTTGTGCGCTGTATTCCTCATTGGAGTGCGCTGCCGACCCATTTTCAAGCTACAATGTATCGCCCTTGCGCACCCAGATTCATCCCCTTGTATTTGCAATTTCAACTTTCCTAATCGACAAGTTTTGCTAGGTTCTAGATGAAAATTTTCTACTTTATAAAAGAAACTTATTCTACTCTATAAAAACAACTTATTTCTTTTCATATAAAATGATGTTTGGTCAAAATTTTAACCTGAAAGATAGTCTAAAAACTTACCCATCATAAATAAAACTTATTCTACTTTGTAAAACAAGTTTTTTTTACTTAATATAAAATGATGTTGGGTCAATTTAAACCTTAAAATGAAAAGTACTCTAAAGACTTACCCATTATAAAATTTTTATGTCATACTTAATACGAAAGTAAAATTTCAAATTTACATTAAATATATGATATTTGTCTTTGAATATATGACATTTATTTTGTTTAAAAAATGTTCGAAGAAATAAAAAAATCTAAATTTACTTTAATTTTTTTAAATAAGTTTTTTATTTAATCTAAATTATATAAATTATTTGTTTATTAAAACTATATATTTTTTATTATATTTTAAAATGTTATTATATATGGTTTATATAAATATTTTTAAATAATATATAAAATGTACATAAATTAATTTACGTGGAATTTAATTATTAAATTAAATTGTAATTTAATTTTTTTAATAAAAAACCAATTAAAAATGAAACCATAATATTTCAGCTTTTTGGATATATGTGTAGAGGTTGTTAAAAGACCTCATCAATAGAATCAAATCTAAAATTACGAAGTTTTTTGGGTTTATCTAATATGTGAGAAGAAAATTCATTTAGTTTGTTTAGAAGTGGTCCATGCATGTGGAAGCTCGGATTTGGAGCATATAGGATATAGAATGTTTCAATAATGTTCTATTAATCAAGAAATTTTGGAGAATGTTATATGGCAAAGGTAGTTGGGGCATATAGGATATAGAATGTTTCAATAATGTTTTATTAGTGAAGAATTTTTGGAGAACATTATATGACAAAGGCAATTGGCATAAAATTAGAAAAGAGAAATATCTAAAAAATAAACAAATAATGGAACAAACTATAGAAGAGGCATCATAAAAGAATGCAATTTCATATATTTGGAGGAGTATGTTGAAGATCAGCTAGTAGTTATTTGGGAATATGCACTGGGAGATCAGTATGGGCTTTGGGTCGAGATAGGTTTTGATGCCATAAAATACTTGGTTGGAAATCATTCTCTATATGTTCCTCTTCTTAGTCGTATTCATAATTTGGGCTTTTATTTCATTAACCAGATCTATATTGAAAGTCTTTCACTTTCTGGAACAAATTCGTGGCTCATCATCATGGACCTTAACCTCGCTGATACTTTAGCTCTGGAATGGGATCAATATACTTCACAGTTAAGCCTAGAGGGGATCATCTTAACTGAGATAAAGGATAATCTATCTTGCGATGGTATTAATTAAAGGACCAGATCTTGGTTAACGACATTTATAACCAAATGACACAGAATCAAATATGATAGATAAATGTTTGTGGTCTCAAAAGTCCTAAAAGTTGGAGATTCCTCTAAAATTAAATTGTTTTACTTGGTTGGTTGTGCACAACAGGATTCTAATGTGGTTAAGCCTCCTTAAAAGAGGATTTAAAGGGCCTAGGAGATGTGTGTTATGTGTTGTAGATAAATAATATGTAGACCATCTTTTTCTTACCTACGCATTTACGGTTCAGTTTGGCATGGAATAATGCAAGGGCTCAACATTATTGTTGTTTGGGACAGTGATTCCATTGGGTATTGTGTTAAATAATGGTTTGAAGGTTTCAACAAATATAGAGCTTTAACTTTTTATATTCTATGGAGAATTTGGAGAAGTAGGAACTCAAAGATATTTGACCAATTTGAGTCAATCATTAGAGGAACATGTTTGAAAGTTATTGTATACTTTTTGGAGATCGGGCCAAAGAAGAAGATGTTGTCTAGATGTAATGTGCAAATTAAAGAGGTATGGCCAAAGTTCCGAGTTGGTTTCCTTGATGGGACATCCAAAAATAAGGTTTATGGCAACTGGGCATATATAGTGATGAACCCAGGTACATTTGTTTATTTCAATTAGCACAATGGTGTTGGTTAGAATAATAGAGTTGAGCTTATTGCTCTTTGGGGAGTCTTAATTTGTGCAAAATGGCTTGACATTAGAGAGATAGATGTCTTTGGAGATTCAAAAGTGATAATTGATTGGGTTCAAATGAGGTTTAACTTTGGGCTACCTTCTCTTACTCATTCGATGCATCGGATTAGAAATTTATTTTCAAAACTTTTAAGAGATTATCCTTCTCACACCTATTAAGGGAGCAAAACCATGTGCCAAAATTCTTATCTAAGGATGTTGTGATATGTCTGGTACGATCAATTTATCTTCCTTTGACAATGGTACTTTACAAAGACCGGGTAGTATAAATTTCTAAAGGACTAATGTATACTATTTCTCAGTCTTCAATCGGTCACAACTGATACTTAAAAAGTTACGGTTTTGATTTCGTGCAAAGAATTTTCAGATTTTGCTGGAAGGATCATTCAAGTTATGAATGTTTTTTTGAAGATAGAAAAACATAGATAGAGAGATCTTTTGATTTAATAATCATGACCGAGTTGTATAGATGACATATGACACATTTTTTAAGGGAAAATAGTGGGGATCAAAGATGTATTGGGATGAGTCAGACTCTTGAATATGTAACTACTTTTCAATAATGCAAGTATGTTGGTCTTTCCTTATTGAAAAAAAAACATCTGTTATACTAAATAATGGTAAACAGTGTAATTTGATGATTTTAATATAAGAAATTTAAATTATCATTAATTTTTCTCCCTTTGTGCAAACTGGGACTTTACCAAATAAGAATCCAAAAGATTGGAAGACGAGAATCTTTTTTATTAAATGAATGTCAGAAAAAACTAAAGGAAAGAATGATGGTTATTATTGAAAAATACATAATCTAATTTCATTTCAAAGAAAAATGTGAATTTTAAATTTATAGATAAAAAAATAAATAACTTCGTGATTTATAAAATGTTTAAGATATTTTATTTTATATACATTTTATTAACATCTTTGAAGTCAGTGTATTAGTACACCTTCTATCTTCTTATCTGTTCAAGTGGTCCATTTCATAATTTGATTATGGGTGGGTACAAGTATTTGATGGTTTCTTATGATGAGATAGTGGTAATGCAAACTTGGAAAAATAGAACTATGCTACCTTGGAGAGATGATTAAAGGTACTTATGCAATAAATTTAAAGGCATAAAATTTTGAAACATAGGAAAATGAGTTGGCTTCGAGACTATATAACTTTTATTTATACTAATTGTGTATAACTATGTGAATTTTGAGTATTCTCGATAATGGTATGTTACATTTCCTTCAAAATGTAATGTATATATTTAATTTAGTGCAACCTTTGAGTATATAAATGACTGAATCTTGCTATAGAAACTTGTATAGTTTTAGAGAACATATTGTTCTTGTGCACAATTATTTTTCCAAAGTTTATAATATTATTTTTTATATATTTCCTTAAATTATGAAAGTCATTATATACTTAAATTACAAGGCCATCCATTAACAGAACCTAAAAGGGCCTTAATATTATCAAATAATATTTCTTTTGTTTTTCTTTAAGATTGCAGGCCTTAATGTTCTCTAGTGCACCATTTAATTTTTACGGAATGGTTAAGGACCCAAAAATTAATAGCAAAAATATACAAGGGACGTGTTTTAAGATTATGATATATGTTAAGATAAAATGTAATAAAAATGGTGAAAACTATTAATTCTTTTAGAAAATTATGTATTTAGAATCTACATAGTTGATTCTCTAAGTGTATGTAGTTTCATGGTCAATGGATTTGTCTTAATTATTAAAAAGAAAATGGAAAAGAAAGATGTGTGTGTGTTTTCAAAAATTTCATGTTTGGATGTATTTGCACCCAAAAGTACCATTCTCGTGTTCTTGAACCTATATGCAAAGAATCATGTTAGGGTACATGTAGGATTATGACCAGGAAAACGTTTAGATTCAAAAAGGCATGTGCATGTTCCCAACCCTAAAAATGTGTGTGCATTTATAGCACCAACAACTCATGTGTTCTCCTAGTGCTAAAACCGTGTATGTGTTTCTAGTGCTAGGAATGTGCATGCATTTTTAGAGTTAGTGACTTTGACACAAGGGAAAAAGTTGGTGTGGGTTCAGGGGTGGGATGAGAGAGGGAGGTATAGAGAGGCCAAGGGGGAGAGGGAGAGAGAGAGAGAAAAGAGGAGAGGTGGGGAAGATGAGGTGTGGAAAATGGTTGCGGTGGCATGGGAGGGGGGGTGAGAAATAGAGAGAGGAGAAAAGGGTGGGGAAAGAGTTGGTGATTGGGGAGGAGTGAGTGAGAGGAAAGAGGGAGAGAATGGGATATGTTGTGGTAAGCATAAGGAGGAGAAGAGAGCATTTAGGGGTTGTTGGTGAGAAGTGGTGGAGAGAGAAGAGAGGGGGGGTGTGGTGGGGAAGAGGGAGAAGATAGTGGAGAGATAAGATGATGATGGTGGGGGAATGAAGGAGAGAATGATAGGGGGGGGTGAAGGAGAGGAGTGAGAGAAGTAAAAATAGAAAAAGGATAAAAGGGGAGAGAGAGAGGGGGGAGGGGGACTTGGAGGGGGATTTTTGTGAAGCACAAACTAAGGGAGAGATATAGAAATAGAAGAAGGGGGAGGGAGGAGGAGGAAAAAGAGAGAGAGAGAAAGAGGGAGAAGGATAGAGAGAGTGAGATAGAGATAGAGTTGGAGGGGAAAGAGAGAGGGAGGGAGACGAGGGAGAGCATGAAAGGGATAATGGGGGACTAGAGAGAGATAGTGATGGCTTGATTAACTATAAAATTTGTGTAAATTTTGATTCATTTGATTTTATATGGTTTGGTTTCATTATGATTGTATTTAAACTTTTAAACTTTTAATTGATTTGGATTCAAATTCATTATGGTTAACATATGTTTTGGATTTATTATGACTGTAATTTTTATTTTTATATTTTATAGTGATTTAATATATTTTGATGGTGAAGCACAAATTGTGCAATGTGGTTGTGGAGCTCTCTTTCGGGTGAGAAAAACACCTAGGGGTATATTTTCTGGTTTGGTGGAGATTGTACTAAAACTAGAGTTTAAGTCCTATCTTTGTGAGGCTTGTTGTACAATTCCAAGAGACTAAATTTAGAAAATATTTCCATCTATGGCGATGCAAGGGTTATTATAGAATGGTCGACCAGTATGCAAAATTTACTTCTCCCAATGTGGCTAAATGGATACTATGCATTTAGAAACTAAAGGAAACATTTTCATTCATCTCTTTTGAACATGTTTATAGGGAGTTCAACGCCATGGTGGATACACTATCAAACAAAGGTCTAATTGCTACCTGAGGATTTTTCACTATTGTTATCTTCTCAATGGAAAGGTTCAAGATGAAGGCCCCTTCCCTATATGCTTAAGACTCTCCCAATCCTGTATATGGGAATACTTTTTCCAGATTTTGATTTTTTATCATTTTGACATGGACAAAATATCTGCTTATTGATACATGGGAGTATATATAAATACATATACATATACATATACATATACATATACATATACATATACATATAAGACATCTTAGTATTTTCATACTGCGATAATTTGGGGTTGTTCCCGTCTCTTATGTAGAGATGTTGAATCATGTTATGGTGTTTTGGTTGATCAGGGAATAATGAAATATATATTGGTTACTTGACTTTTAATATGAATTTTCAGCGTATTTTTCACTTCTAAAACCAAAAAGAAAAAATCTAAAAAGTTACGCTGTTATGTTGATTGTGGTTCAATTCAATAAACCTGGCATAGGTGATTTAAGCTCCTCCATAATGAAATTTTATAAAGATTATTATGTTGTAGGCATGGTTTATATTGGAATTGGGCTTGAGGAATTTATATTTTCAACCAAAAGAATGGTTGAGATTTCAAGCCAAGCGAATATTTTTCGTCTAATCCATGATCCAATGGACAAGATGAAAGGATTGTTGAAGGTTTTTAGTTTCTTAGGTCTGCTCATGTCTTTAATTTATTGAAAAATAATAGGTGAAACATCGGTGTGGTTATAATTTATTAAAAAATTATTTATAAAACATGTCACTAGCACTAAGTTGGTGTCGATTATGTTCATTTGGAGTGGTGATTGAGTGATTATCAGTGGGAGTCTTGGTTTTTCCTCCAACTGAAATTGTGCAAAGATTAATTACCATGTTTGTTGTTTTCTTCTTTTTTCATGGACATGCACCCTCTATTCAAGCTTAGTTACCATATATGTTGTTTTCTTCTTTGTTCATGGACATGCAACCATGTTCAACCATCAGCTAGTACAAAGCGCCTCATGTGCCACTGTGCCTGATTACTTACAACCCACTAGGTAATTTTTAATCCCCTATCCTGCAATCATTTTCCTTACGATTAAAATGAAAAAGCTAGCACCCAAAACCCCTGAATCCTAGGAGACGAAAGCCTCTGGTCATATTGAGAATTTTATGGATGTAAAGGTGGAAATATGTGACCCATTCCGTTATGGAAAATGTGTGATCAAGTTGTTAATCCACCTCCACTTCGGATCATTGATCCACGGTCCCTTCCAAAGGAGTGAGCTGACCAACAATGAAGATATTTTGTTATGTCAATCATGACATCTCATGTTATTGTGATATTTTTGTAAATATCTGATCCAGGAGGATCTCATTAGATCAGCTACACAGATGCAGTGTCGTCGTCAATAATTCAATCTGGTGTTGTTCAGTTTTGACAGTGTTGATTATGGTTCAGGTTCAGGTGATGTTAATGGTTTTCATGGTGATGGTTTTTGACGTGGGTTTGTCATCCCTTTTTCAAGGATTGGTCATCGACATGTGTTGTCATCCGTCTCGCAGGATTTGGGTTGTCGATGGGTTGTCGTCATGTGTACAAATGTCACTTTGTCACGAATAGATGTACATGGGTTTTTTTCGTATCTAAAATCTAAGACATTATGCATTAAAATCCAAAGTCCTAGCTCTAAACCTATGGTACAAACCTAATGATAAACCATACTACTTAAAAATACACCTAAAACCATAGACTAAAGACATAACCTAAGTCATTACAAAAACCTATGCTAAAACCTAGCCCTACAAGCTATGGTGAAATCCATGTATTAAAACCATTAAACCTAAGCTCTAGACCTAAACCCTAAGTTCTAAACCATGTATTAAAAAATGCAATAAAAAGCCTTTTCCTAAGTCTAAACCCATTTAGGCTATTACAAAGTTTGTAAAACATTAATCAACATTGCAAAAAACATATAAAAACCCATTCAGGTTATTGCATAACATTAAAAACTATGTAACAAACAAATAAACCATATAACAGTCCCTAACCACCATATGCTAACTGCGCGGGGACTGCATGTCATGTGAGTGGTTAGTGGTTAGCCGTCGGGTTAGCATCGGGAGTTAAGCACTTGAAACAGGCCTAAAACCATAACTGCGTCAAGACTATAGTCATGTGAACAGAGGAACCACCAGAGTTCAGTGAAAAGTTAATGTAACCGCAGTGGAATTGTTGCCGTAACAGATTGACATGTGAATGGAGGTGGATAACCACCGGAGCATCGTCAACCAAGACCATCGGGGGCAAGCGCGAAGGTGGTAGCCTGCAATTAGACCGCGACAATCACATGCGGGTGGTCAACCTCCTCTACCTGGTCAACAAGCTGCCAATAGTAAAGGTTTAATATAAAGTTTATAAATGGGTTTTGTTGCATATTTTTGGTGCAAATTAATTCAATGACCATGCAACCCTATCCTAAGTGTCCTTTCATGAATAGACCGAGACTTTTGTAACCCATATTAGAACTGATTCATTCCTAAACTCAGTGGAGGGAGTTCGAATGCATCAAGTGGGTGTTAAAAGGTAGATTTTCTCATTGAAGTGGGGGGAGAGTGATTTTGGTTCTTGTATGCAGATTCTGGAGGTTAGAGGTTGTTTTTGTTTTCTGTGTAATAGGAGCATCCAGAGTCGGAATTGGGAACCGTGACGTGCATTGGAAAGCTAGTTCAGAGAGCTATCCTTTGACAATGACCAAATTTTCCTACGTGTGCATTCAGGTTGGTCAAATCT
The DNA here is from genome assembly GCA_000404065.3 of Pinus taeda. NCBI lineage: Eukaryota > Viridiplantae > Streptophyta > Pinopsida > Pinales > Pinaceae > Pinus > Pinus taeda. The sequence continues at coordinate 16,047 of APFE031123388.1, forward strand.
CTATGTAATCGATCTATTCTTTTCAATCCTAATAAAGTAGTCACCCATCTTGAAAGCGGACCCGGAGACATAGTCCATAAGGGACGAACTCCATAATCAATATTCTTTTCTGGTATTGTAGTGTTTTTTCTGTTTTCATTAATGTTTTTCATCTTACTTATGTTTTATCAGGTGTCCTAAAGTATCTCTTCTCAAGCAGTTCTCTCTGTTTCCACACTTTCAGTTAACATTCAATTCATTAATGGCTAATCAATTCAACATTAGTTTTAACTTATGATAATTTCAGATCATATAATTTGGTATTAGAGCAGGTTTCATTTCTAGAATTTTCCATTGAATGTTAACTAGGTCAAACTCACAACGTGAAGAAGGAATCCTTGAGCAGATTTATCCAGAGATGTGGAAAGAGACGAGTCGTTCATAAGTTGACCATGACAGGATTTGATGCAGGTGAAAAAACTGAAAGTAAGATGAGTGATGAACAGTTTCAGCAAGCATTCTTGACTATGCAACAGATGTTGGGATAAATCTACGAAGACAAGAAGGCAAGAGATGCAGCTTTGTCTTCAAAGACATCGAAGAAGGAAAAAGGTAAAGGGAAGGCTGATAAACCACCTTCACCTCCATCATCTCCATCATCATCTTCTTCTACTTCTTCTTCCAGTGCAGAATTTGAAACAGAAAAGAAACCTATGAAACATCTCTTTTGAAACTTGATGTGAAATTTGAGTTACCTATTTATGATGGTGAAATGAATCCTGAAAAGTTAGATAATTGGATTAAGCAGTTAGAAGTGTGTTTTCGTATTCATAAAATTTATGATGATAAAACAAAATTTCATTTAGCTACACTTAGAATGGGGGGAACAACTTTAATTTGGTGGGAAAGTAAAACTCAGATAGATGTAAAGTGGAAAGGAAAAGTCATCTCTTCATGGTCTAAGTTTTTAAAATCTCTTAGGAAGCAATTCTATCCTTTAGGATACATGCATCAAGCTGTTATTGATTGGCAGCATTTGAGGCAAGGTAAAGGGAGGAGAGTTCAGGAATTTACTCAGGAGTTCAGAAAGAAAGAATTGGTGCTTGGTATTTCATTAGATACATGTGAAACTTTATTAAAATACATAGGTAGTTTACATTCATATTTGCAGCATACATTATTGACATTTAATCCTGATGATTTTGATGAAGTGTGTGTTTAGGCCATACATATTGAATCAGGTGCCAGACCATTCAAGTTTTCATCGCAATCATCGAAAGAGTTGGAAATCAAAGATTCTAATGACAGTAAGGGGAAGAACAATTTGAAGAGAAAGAAATCAGCGACAACTCAAAAGGAAAGACCTACTTGTTCTCATTGTGAGAGAATCTGTCATGATGAATCTAAGTGTTGGTAACTTAATCCAAAACTTAAGCCCAAAAAGGTCCTTAAGGAGAAGGATGAAAAGAAGGCAGTTGCAGTAGTCCAACAAGATCTAGGTTCAGATTCAGGTGATGAAAGGAGGATAACTTCTATGGTTACGATAGGTAAAAATTCTGACACTGGTTCAAGTTTGAATACTGTTGCATCTTCATCAAACATATATCCTTCAAATGAGGATAAAAGAGTTGAATTGTTTAACATAAGGATAACTTCTAAGCATACAAATATAGATAGAATGTTTGATAGTGGATCACAGGCTAATCGAATATCTGAATATTTAGTTAAGAGTTTGGGTTTGGAAACATGAAATCATCCAAGACCTTACCCATTAGGATGGCTAAATAAATCAACTCAAATAAAAATCACCAAACAGGGTCGACTAAGATTTTCCATTACAACTAATTACATTGATGAAGTGGAATTAGATGTGGTTCTAGTAGACATATGTCAAGTTGTCTTAGGAAGTCCTTATCTTTATGATCGTGATGCAGTATTTTACAGGAGAGAACATAAATATCACCTTAAGAAAGATGAGGTTTAATTTATTGTTAGGGCACATAAAAATAAAATCACTTGAATATTGTTGCTAATCATATGAAGCGATTAATAAGTTCAAATAAACAATTTATAATAATGTGTGTAAAGGAACAAGATAAGATTCGATAGGATGTTTGTTCAAGTTATGAGTCCCAGTTTAAAGATAGTTTGATCAAAGAGGTAGAAACTTTTCTAGTTCTATTTAAAGAAACCAAACATCATACTCATAATCAGGGAATACAACATGAATTAGAAGTTTGTGTCTAAAGCTCCTCTTCCTAATGCCATAATGAAGCAATTGAGTTCAAGTTTGGAAATTAACAGTTACAGGGATACAGGTCAGTATTGGGGAAAGTCAGTGTTAAATTTCTCTTATATTGTGTCACCATTTCATGTTTCGAACAATTTGGAAACCTCTTTTCAAGTGGAGAGGAAGCCTATTTGTTTTCATATTAAAGCCTTTTCTAAAGCAGTGTCAAAGTGTCTTAGGGAAACTTATGCATCAGGGGAAAGTGCTAATCAATGGAAACATAATTTAATAAATGAATAAACAATGATTCAAATAAATCAATAGCTAATTCAATACTTTCAAATACAAACTAAGTTGCAACATTCAAATTATAGTTTGATGGGTTTATGGCAACAAGTTCACTTAGTAATTCAGAAGCAGGAAAGTATGTCAAGTCAAGTAGCTGGTTTGATGTTGTTAGGCCCCTATACTACCAGTGTAACCCCTTATTGTTATTAGTACAACCCCCTTATTATATTGTTGTGCCCATGCAGTCCCCATATTGTTATTATTGTACCCCATCGAAGCCCACTATTTTTATTAGTGTTCCCTTAGATTATTATTGTTATGTCGGCTTTGATTATATTATGACCCCTTAGACTCCTATATATAGAAAGCAGGTCTTGTCATTTGTATCATTGAAGAATTATTCATTTGTGTAATGTAAAGGAGGTTGCCCCTTCGAGGAGGCTTATTTCTAAGGAGTTCCTCTATCTTTTCTATCTTTTTGTGAGCTAGTTTCATAACTTTTGGTAGTTGATTTCTAAGGTGTTCATCTATCTATTATATCTTTTTGTGAGCTGGTTTTGTAACATTTGGTATCAGAGCTTTGGATTCTAGGGTTTTACGCTCCTCCAAATAGGTTATCGTTATATAAAAATAAAAAATCTAAAAAAATGTTTCTATTTGCAAGTGTTATAATAATTTATCCTTTGTTAAAATACCTTGGCCCATGGCTTATCAATATCACATGCCCAAAAACCATTACTCATATCAAAACCAAAATATTTTGATTTAATTTAATTGGCATGTTATGTGGTTTATATGGTGCTTGTTGGGGTATAGATCTTGATTGGTGTGTGATTAGATATATCCTTTTTTGCCCCAAGGGTTACCTCCATTGATCGAGTTCTTGAAGCATCTTACAGTGGGAAGTCAATCCTCAATGCTCTTGGGTTAGGTTTTGCTAATGAGTCTTGAAGTGATCCCTTCATGTGATCTTTACATGGACATAGCGGCTAACAACCACATTGAAATAATAATAATAATAATAATAATAATAATAAAT
>APFE031123388.1:29981-46293 GCA_000404065.3 Pinus taeda
TATAACAAAACATAATTTCCACCTTGGAGTCAACTAGGCAACTTCACCTTCTTTGAGCCAAACTGGCGAATCTAAAGATAACACTTGTCACAGTGTCACTGGATGAAACTGGAGAATATTCTTTGCATGCTAACTGGGCATCCAGTCAACTCTAGTCAAACTTTGACTTTGACTTTGACTTTTTTTACCAAACTTTCAGAAGCTCTAACTTTTGCATACGATGTTGGTTTTCTGAACTGTTCATAGCATTGGAATCATGGCAATGAACTCTATCTAGTCATTTAGGTCTAAATAAATTTTGAGTACTTCAATTTTTTAAGCTAAAATACTGATCCTTGATCATATGTATAGATGGAGGGGGAGAGAGGGAAGAACATTTATTGCATTAGATGCATTGATTCCAGTTTAGATGATGATTTCTAATCCTATTTCATTGCTTGCACTAGATGCATTGATTTCAGTTTAAATGGTGATTTCTAATCCTATTTCATTGCTTGTACTAGTTGCATTTATTTTAGTGTAAATGTTGATTTCTAATCCTATTTGATTGCTTTCACTAGATGCATTGATTTCAATGTAGATGATTTCTAATCATATTTGATTTCTTGCACTAGATGCATTGATTTCAATGTAGATGGTGATTTTCTAATAATATTTGATTGATTGCACTAGTTGCATTGATTTCAATGTAGATGTTGATTTCTAATAATATTTGATTGCTTGCACTAGACACATTGATTTCAATGTAGATGATTTCTAATCCTATTTTATTGCTTACACTAAATGCATTGATTTCAGTGTAGATGGTGATTTCTAATCCTATTTGATTGCTTGCACTAGATGCATTGATTTCAATGTAGATGTTGGCTTATAATCCTATTTGCTTACTTGCACTAGATGCATTGCTTTCAGTGTAAATGTTGGTTTATAAACCTATTTTCTTACTTGCACTAGATGCATTTTTTTGAGTGTAAATGTTGATTTCTAATTGTATTTGATTGCTTGCATTAGATGCATTGATTTCAGTGTAAATGTTGTTTTCTAATCTTATTTGATTTCTTGCATTAAATGCATTGATTTCAGTGTAGATGTTGATTTATGATTTGATGTAATGGGATGTATGATGGTACATTAATTTTAAAGTAATTGGATTAATATTGTGCATTGATTTCATTGTAAGCATACAAAATTATTGACAATGTACATTGATTTTTGTGTTATAGTAATTCAACATATTAATATTGGAGAGAAAGAGAAACAAGGAATGATGTTTACTACAATATCTCGAGCTAAAGATTTAAATGGCTTAAGATTTAACATGTCCTTTTCATAGAATCGAAATGAAAAGATGACAAAAGTAACAAGGTTACAATAAGAATAGTAAAAGAAAATAGTTTGAGATTAATCATAATGAAAGACTATTTGTAATTTACTATATTCTTATTATTCACATTTTCTATCATTCAACACTATTACATTGTCACTTTACGTTCAAAATTTTTATTTCATCATTTTTTATCATTAAAGTTGTTCACAATATTTCTTATCTCAACAAACTAAAGTAACTAAGAAAATTTAAAATTAAAATGACCAGACTAATCTCAAACATATTTAGCATATTTAAAATGATTATATTTAATATTAGATGATTTTACATATTATTGATAAAATCAATCATCTGTTTGTTAGATTTTCTTTGGCTGCACACGACTGAAACCAACCTTGATCCATCTTAACTCTAAATCTGTCAAGCGCCGAGAGGGATAAAATCTCTCGAAGTGCAAACCATTCCCCAAGTTTTGCACTTAAAAAAGAGGTTTTCATTTCAAGAGACTTGATCCCTCTCGGTGCTTGATAGATACGGAGTTAAGATGGATCTAGGCTGGTATAATTTAAATTTTTTAGGATAAACGAGATCTTGTTCCATTTTTTTAGCAACAAGAGATCTATCATGGAGTAAGCGTTTGGTATTATGATCGATTAATGCCTATATTTGTGTTTATAATTTATCATGGATTAAGTGTTTGGTATTATGATCGATTAATGTTTATATTTGTGTTTATAATTTATGTGGTTGCTCAAGTTATAAAGAATTAAGATTTAAGCTAGAGACATATACAGTTAAAATGACATTTTTTTGGTTAATTTAATTAAAATCCACTAGAGTGTTTTAGGCGTTGAATTCATTTATGCATTCAAACATGTATTTTGAACAACCAAAAATCTCAAATGTATTTTGAACAACAAAAAATCACAAATTTATCTTAGATTCTAGTGAAAAAACTATTTTGTCTATTATAAATTAAACTATATCTTTAAAACTATGTAACAAAATTTTATCATAAAAATTATATCCCTTCTATCATAAAAATTCTTAAAATGTAAATACAATTTATTAATATGTATAAAAAATACATATTAATATGAAATAAATAAATACCATGAATTATAAAAATATTGAATATATATTAATATGAAATAGATGAGTTTGTAAAATTTCCTTTTATAAAACCAATAAAAACATAAACATGGAGAATTGGACAGAATGAGGCAGACCACAAGATGAAGAAGAAGTAATCGTTATCAGGGATGGAATATGGAATTTGACGGGCATTTTGCCGGTCATAGATCATTTTGATCGTTTTTAACGTTTACAAATTTTCAATACCTATTTTTCTGGATAGGTTTGGAACGGTGAAAAACTTATTTTTGACCGTCAATATTTTTCCCAAAAAGTTATTAATTTATATTTTGCCAGTACCGGATAAAATTCCAGCCTCCTAGCGTTGTTCGCATCTTGGCATCTACCGTCAGCGTTGTTGGCAACTTAGCATCTCAGTCCATCGTATAAATGAGGAACCAGGTACTACGCTGTAGGCCCAGTCACTAAATCAAATATCATTCGAAGTATCGTTGCATCGTGGGATGAACGGTATTGCAAAAAAAATATTACGTTTTGTTTTATTTACGCTCATTTTTTTTGTATGAATGACAAGGCATGGAAGCGATGATATGAGTCCATACATGGCATAGATTGTATGCAGTGTGGTCCCATGGGATATTCTAGGGAATTATTTATCATTATGGGATACTAGGGAATCATTATACGAATTATTATCATTATGGGATATTTTGGTACTTCCAATTCTCATGCGAATTTCAAAAGCCGTTTAGTGTTGTAAATTTACCAACTCAATTTATTTATTAAGTCCAAGTGATAAGATATTTAAGTGAAGACCTTTGTCTTTCACTTTCCTAATAATTTTTTTTATCATTTAAAAAATTAAAGTGATTATAAATTTCCACAAAATTATCTCTAATTTCATATCAAGATTTTGAAAATATATATAATTTAGTGTTTTGTATAGGTTTATAAATGAGGCATCATAAATCTTTGAGAAAAATGGCAATTTTTGTATTAATAAAATAAAACTTATTGGTCAGCTCTACTAAAGAGAGTTTGAACCAAGAGAGTGGCTCTGTAGAATGGTCTACATTGTTCATGCACATTACACATTAAATAGAAACATGGTTTTAGGGAAGTTAGAACAACATCCTAAAAAATAAAAACTAATTCCTATCGTTCCTTCAAAATTCCCCAGATCTCATTAACTAACTTACCTTCTCTGCTATGTGGTATAATGCAGTCTTTCATTCACATCTTTAACATTGTCCTTGCTCTACTTTCTCGTTTCTCCCAATCTGGGATCGATGCTGATCCAGTCGCGGGCTTCGGCTCATCCCCATTCACAATCGTCCAAGTACTCTGCGCTTCTAGCAGAGTCTTCATCTTGAACTTCCAATTAGCATAATTGGAACCATCGAGCTTGTTATGCTCGTTAATGCAAGCTTCAAATATATTGTTATTCATCTTGGCGATTTAGAAAAAAAAATCGACATGTAAAAGATGTTAAATTTACCCCAGATCTGTGATTGAGATAGATCACTATTCTTCAATGTTGTTTGATCTCACAGCACACTCGTTGATCACCATGGCTTTCTTCTCAACCTCCAGACAACCTTATTTTGTTAGCTACAGCCTTGTGGCTTCCCCACATTGCTTCTCTGATTTACACAATCGTTGCAAATATACGCCCAATATCCAAGACTGTCGCAGCTATACATCAATTTTCTGAGACGTCACAGTTGTATGCCCAATATTTGAGACTGTCGCAGATATACATCAATTTTTTGAGACTGTCGTAGATGTACACTAAAAACCTGCGACGGTCGAAAATAAAGATCCCAAGAAATGTAATAGTGCTATTGTCACGCCTATCAACTCAAAACTTGTGACGATTTCAGTTTAGTCACACCCACTACAGGTTCCTTAGCCTTGACACTCTGATACCATGATAAAAATGGCAATGTTTGTATTAATAAAATAAAACCCACTCGAGCTCTACGAAAGAGAATCTGAACCAAGAGAGTCTCGCTCTGCAGAACATTCTACATTGTTCATGTACATTACACATTAAATAGAAAACATGGCTTTAGGGAAGTTAGAACAACATCCTAAGAAATAGAAACTAATTCCTATCGTGAGGTTACGTGAACCAACTCTACCTATTCTAAGATATTCTCCATTATCTTCAACAATTTTTATCCTCTTGGTACATAAATTTTTATCTTCTTGGTATAGTGATTGAGGATTAATGCATAAGGAAATACAATATATAGATGTATGTGGTTAAACAATAAATTGGTTTGTTCAATTATTTTACATGTTTTCTCGTTTGCATGTGATTTGAATTTAATATGGGGATAAAAGAAGTAAATAACAATGTTATCTATGGGAGATAAGAAATGTGATGATTATGTCTAAAAATTATATGAATGATGAGTAAGTGGGTTGGAATAACAACATGAGGGTTCAAATAACAACATCGCTGAAATACAAATGAAAGAAATTTGAATGTGGTTATGTCTAATAACACTTAATTTTATTAAAAAAAAATAGGTTTTTTTTTTTTATGAAGATTGTGGAATCTTTTTTAAAAAAATTGTTTTTTATTTAAATTCAGAGGCAATTTTTATGGAAGATTCTTATATTTATTTATATTTTAATCTAAATCTTTATCTAATGGTCATAAATGAAAAATATTGATATATTATAGTTATCAATATTTACCTTTTTACATTTACATAATATAGTAATGAAATCAGACATAAATTATCAAATAACAAATATTACCATGTGAATCAACCCGTTATTTTTAAAAGGTAAAAAATAATGATTAACATATATCAATCATTTTATTAATATAACTACACCAATCTTAAATTTGTTAGTTACTCATATTTAAATTATTATTAGTTATAAAAATAAATTTATTTGTATTTTAAATTAATTAAACATTAATGATTAAAAAAATCATTCATATACAATTTTAAAATTTTTCATTAACCCATAAGAAAAATGTATATTAGCATTTATATATCAAAGCACTAAGCTTCAAACAAACTTGGAAAAAACAAGTACATTCTTTTTTCAAAATTACTTTTAGATGGAATCCCAACATATTAGTTGGTAATTTTTTTTTTTTTTTTTACAAATATATAATTTTATAGTTTTATATGTGGATAAAGGGTTTTGTGAAATCTAGGATGATATTAAAATGTAAAAGTGTAGTTTAATTGTCTAATAATTTTTTTGAGTAAATTTTGTGGTTAATGGATTTGTTGGATTGTAAATTTTAGTTATGTATTCTACACAATTTAAGTGCTCCAAGGGTTTTTTAGGGCATTCAATCCATTTATACATTCAAAGACACAATATAAATAATAATAGAAAATTACAAATTTGCAAAGAATTTTATCATCAAATTTTGACCAAAGACCAACATATAAAACAATTAAACTACACCAAATATTAAGAGACAAAAGCATATATACATACTTTCCACCATAAAAATCACAAGTCGTGCTTATGCACCATCTCCATAATTACCTATGAGATTAATGACTCTCATCACACCTCGAGCTCATGATATAGAAGCTAAGTAAGGGAATGCCCTCCAACAAAGAAGGGTCCAATCACTACAAAGAAAACACCAATTAATAAAAAATTAACAAACACACTTGGTTTTGTTCTCTTTTTAGTGGAGGTGAATAGACAAGGAAAAACATTTAGCAGTGTATTTTTTGAGTACATAAACCTTTAATGTCTCGACAATTACATTTTCATAACACCCCTCTTCTCTCTTGATATTTTTGAGTCCTCCCACGCTAAATTTTTTTAAAATACATATATTGAAAAAGATGCAACATGGTAAGGAAAACATATAATTTTTCCAATGCTTGTTATTAAGTACAACACACATGTACATCATGTTACCAAACATGCTAGTTTTAGGGTTAATATGAAACCTAAGTTTTGCTAAAATGACAATTTAAAAAGACGAGGCACTCATGTGTACAATACCATGCACACTACATTAAGCTAACATCTGATTAAAAAAAATGTTAATACAATAAATAAAATAGCTACATTGATTAAGTGATACAATGTGTGGTATAAAAAGTTTTAAAAGAATTGTTGTGCAACGTGCACTAAACATACCATTTCTTTAGTGTTCTCTAAATAGACTATTGCATTGATGTATCTTTATACAATGAGCATTGCATAAAGATCCCATTAAATTATTTTATTTAGAAAATGGATTTTGAAGTGTACTAAACATAGCTACACATTGGTTCATAACACAAACATATGTAACAACGTAGGTTAAGATGTTTTAAAGAGTAAAACATGGTGGCAGTGTGCCCTATACCTATCAATGCGACACATTGGAGTAGGGTAAAAAAAAGCACCAACCGAATTATTATTTCAATTTTCCTTTAGTGATTCACACATGTTCAAGCTTCAATGTTGTCTAAAAATGTAATAGAAGGGGGAAAACATAACATAATCTTATAACATGATGTTCAGAGATCCACAATGTTCATTTATGATAAATTTAGTTTTTTAATTTTTAAAAGTTCAGTTACTATGCATTCAATCTTATTAATATTAGTGTATATCCCATGATCCAAAACAATACTAAAATATATATGGTAAAATGTATATTTTATCTTTAAATCGAATAGTATATATTAGATTATGTAAACCATAACATAAACCATACTAATTAATCTACTTTTGTGTTTTTATTGATAATATTCGGCAATTTTAATGTGTTAGTCATCTTATATGCCCCATAGGATCTCCTTAGTCATATGTCATATTTATTGTGAGTGTTCCATGCAATTTCAAACCAAGATTCAAGATTTAATAAATCATTTGTGTTATGTTAATTTTGTTTTTCCCTTGTGATATATATGTGAATTTTTTTAACATTATTATCTTATTGAAGGGTAATTTTTTAATTAAACTTTTATTGGTGAAGTGTTATTTTATTATGAGAACATCACGCTTGAAGGGCAAAATTTTAAACATAACGTTTCTTGACGGTAAGCATAAGGACCTAAAACGTCAAAAAAAATTGTATATTGGGGAAAGAGAAATCCAAATACTCCAAATACCAACCCTGATCGTTATTCCTATAAAATTAATAGTGCATGAGACAGACTACAAGATGAAGAAAAAATAATGGTTGTATTACTATAATAGTGTTAAAAAGATTGTTAGAAAGACGCTAAGAGGCTATGGAGATTTTCTATTTGATTTTAATTTTAGTTTTATTTGTTAGATATGACAATTATGATTTATAAATGAAAGAATTACATATTTTATGATATAGTTGGTATTTTGCAACTTACTACAAATAGGTTAGATGTACTAACCATAAGTTAAAATTTTCTATTTATAGTCCATTTTATTAGTTTTTTCAATTAGATTTCATTGATGAGCTTTGCATATTTACAATTTCAAATTTCCTAATAAACCATTTTTAGTAGGTTCTAGTTAAATTTCTTTTATCTAATCGATAGTTTATGAAAAATTCTCGCCTATGAAACTACTTTTTAACCCATATGAAATGATATTGGGACAAAATTTTAACCTTAAAATGAAAAATAATCTAAAACCTTACCATCATAAAATTTTCATGAATTTCTTTCCTATAAAACTACTTTTTAAACCCATATAAAATGATATTGGAACAAAATTTTAACCTTAAAATGAAAAATAATATAAAATGTTACCATCATAAAATTTTCATGTCATATGTAATATGAAAGTGAAATTTCAAACTTACATTGGATATATAATATTTATTTTCGAATATATGAGATTTATCTTTGTTAATAAAAAAATATTAAAAAAATAAATTTACTTATGATTTATTTGTTTAAAATAAATGTTTTTTTTATTTAATTCAAATTATATAAAATTATTGTTTATTAAAATTATATAATTTTAAATATACTTTTATGTTTTATATAAATATTTTTAAAAAATATGAAATGGAAATAAATTAATCTACTTAAAATTATTAAATTGTAATTCAAATTTTAATAATAAAAATAAACAAATTAAAAATGAAACCACCATGTAAAATTTATGATGGCTTTTATCTAAAAGAAACCACCATGCATTATATCTAGTCAGTCTTAAGATTGTAGTACAACCACAGGACAAAATTACGAGCCACTTCTCCCTAACTCATATGGCCTGTATACCATGGCTATGTAGCATGGTAGATATTGGCCACCATTTTTGTTGAAATTAATGGAGAAATATGTATTATTAAAGAGAGTTTTTTCATTAGTTGTGTGCGTGTCCTAGTTTAGGAATTAGTTCCTATTTTCTAGGTGTTAGCTCTAACTCTCCTATTCTCATGTAAACCTATATATTCTTGATGAATAATGATCAATGTAGTGCATTCTCCGTGAGGCAGTCTCCAGGTGCAGCATGCTCACCTGTGAGCTGCTATGTTTCAAAATATATTTTTATTTCTTCCATTTTTAACATGGTATCAGAGCCGGAGAGTTTTTGACGACTGTGAGAGTGCCTAAGTGTGTGCGAAGAAGGCCTAACGAGGAGGCGAAGTGTTGTGGAATATCACGACAGAATTAAATTTTTTCTCTGAGGTAAAATTGGAGCAGTGCAAGTTTTATACCAGACAGTGGCGCTTCCCTAACTTTGGAGAAATGGGGATTTGGCCTGAAAAATCGCATTATTCGCCCTTTACTCTTACGATTTCTAATTAGCATGACCTGTCAGCATGAGTTTCCATCCAAAAATGCGAGTTGGTTGACTTTTCAATTGTTGTGTATTTCTCGTGGGTCACCAAGCAGGTTGTCGAGTAGATTGACTGGGATTTGAAGGTTGATCGATGGCCCTGTCATCGTTGATTGCTTCCCTAACTTTGGAGCAGCGGGGATATCATGGGTACTGTGATATCGTGGAGTGGCATAGCAGTATTGGTGAACGATGATTTCTAAACACTCGTTGACTAAAGGACCCCCACCAGAGTAACCGCTGTGTGAATTGACTGCGTTGTAGTGTAGTGCAAAGTTGGATCTATGGTGGATCCTTATTCGAGTGCTATGAGCATGGAGAAAATTGTCTTCATAGGTCGGTAGGATCGCTGGGATCACGATCTTGGTTGTGGTAGATCAATATTGTTGGTGGTTGCCTACTGTTTTTTTTTGTGCGCATCAGGAGTGGGATGAGTGCATGACTGTGCAACAAAAGAGAGATCAATGTCCAAAGGTAGATCACTGTTCCTCAGAATTACGGATCACCTACCTGCCCACATAGCATCATGGTTGATGGTGCCAAGATGCAGATGTTGAAAGTGAAATAGTAGTTGGGTATATATTAAAGGTATAATATTTGGAACCCTGCGTTTTCATACATCTACACCAACGATAAGGTAGATTTTAGGGAACAAATGATTAGAGCGTAATTGCCAAATTAGATCTACCTCCTTAGCGATCTAACAACCATATGTTCTAGTGTACCTTTACCTACAAGTTGCAATAGAAGAATCAAAGAAATTTCCTCTGGATCTGGAGATAAATCCATTTTTTTGATTAATTGTTGGAGGTTGAAAGTTTCTTTGAGGTAGACCCATGAAAATTAATAATCAGATGGCAGAGGCATACTTGAACAAGAGAAGTAAGCTTGATGGGTCCAATTATTCTAATTGGAAATTCAAGTTGCAGACCCTTCTTGAGGGGAAAAGTGCGTCGACGATTGCAAATGGGGATGAATGGAAGCCAATTGCACCAAGAGGCAGAACAACTGCAACAATTCAGGATTGGGAGAAGAGGGATAGTAAGCGAAAGTGTTGTTGAAATTGTCAATTAAAGACTGCATTATCCCTCACATCAGAGAGTGTAAATCAACAAATGACATTTGGACAACTCTCAAGGATTTGTATGAGATAAAGAATACAAATCATTTATTGTTCCTAGAGAGCAAGATTCTCTCCATCAAAATGGAGGAGAGCGAATCAACTGTCACATTCATCTCTCGGATCAACGAGATGAGAAATAATCTGGCTGATATAGGGGAGATAGTATCGAACATCGATATTATGATGTTTACCATGAATGGTATGACTAGTGATTATCATATGTTTATTACATGTCTGAATGCAAGGGAGAAAGCCCCTAATTTCGAAGAATTGACAGGGATCTTAATACAAGAGGAAGAGAGGCGGATGACTCTGAAACCCAGAATTCAGATCTAGCATTAATGGAGAAGAAAAAGCCTTTTGGAGGGAAAGCAAGTGCAGGAAAGAAATATGCAGGTACACCATAGAGAAAGCCACCTCAAGGTATGTCTTCAACTAGAAATGATTCAGGGATCAAATGTTTTTACTGTGGTAAATCTGGTCACATTTCTAGGAATTGTCATAAGAAGAAGCTTGATGAAGGTCGACAGAGACATAAGAAGCATGCAAGAAACTTTGCTGATGAATATCAAAATTAGAACCTCAAATTCTTTATATCTGATTCTGCTTTTTCTATTGAGAATGATGAAGCAAAAACTTGGTTTGTGGATTCAGGAGCTTCCACTCACATGACAGGTAACAAGCACTGTTTCGAAAGTTTTAAAATAAACCAGTTGTGATTCTAATATCTACCTTGGTGATGACAGGGCCTACCAAATCAAAGGACATGGAGACATTCCTATGATTTTGCGTGATGGAAAGATCAGAAAGATCCAGAATGTGATGTATGTACTAGGAATTAAAAATAATTTAATTTATGCTTCAATGATTGCATAACAGAACTTGAAGGTAGAGTTTTTTTAAATGTATCGTGTCATTAAGTATTTTCTAGATAAACATAAACCGGTTGCATCTAGAATTCGAGTTGAGGCCTGTACAAGTTGAATGTCATGGGCATACCACACCAGGCTTTGGCTTCAACAACAATGACAACGGAGAATCTTTGGTGCCAAAGATTTAGGCACATCAATCTTCCTCATTTAGTGCTGCTACAAAAACAAGGTATGGTCAATGGTCTCCCTGTTTTAAAAAATGTTCATGTTGAGTGTGAAGGATGTGCCCTTGGGAAGATGCATAGGGATGATTTTGCCACAAGATTAGATAGAAAGAAGAGAAATATACTAGAGCTTGTGCACGATGATATATGTGGGCCGATGCAGACAAGGTCATTAGGAGGTTCCTATTATTTTTTATTATTTGTTGAAGATTGCACAAGATTACCTAGGTATATTTTCTAAAAAAAAAGAGTCATACTTTTGAATACTTTAAAGAGTTCAGAATCATGGTTGAAAAACATACAGGGAAGTTCATCAAAATTCTCCTCTCAGATCAAGGGGGAGAATACAAGCAGGGTGGTTTCATCAAATATTGCAAGGACAATGGGATAGTTCAACATTTTATAGTAACCTACACTCCTCAACAGAATGATGTTGAAAAGAGGAAGAACATAACTCTTATGGAGTTTGCACGCAACATGTTAAAAGATAAGAACCTGTATAATGGCTTTTGGGCAGAAGCAATAAATACTGCAGTGTATTTAAAGAATAGGAGTCCTAACAAAATCCTTGATCTTAAAAATTTATTTGAAGCTTTATTAGGTTTTAAGCCTGCACTTAATCATTTAAGAGTTTTTGGCTCAAAATATTTTGCCCAAGTTCCAAAAGAGGATAGGAATAAACATGATTCAAAGGCCATTAAATGCATTTTCATAGGGTATTGTACATAGTTTAAAGCTTATAAGTTGTTTAATACCTCTACTCATAAAGTGTTTGCAAGTAGAGATGTAGTATTCCATGAGTAGGTTGATGATGGAAACAGTGATAAAGGCAATGAAGAGTGGCACATTCCTTTGCTGGTGGAAGATGGAAGTGATGAAACAAGGGACAACCATGAGTAGCAGAAATAGTAGCAAGAGGAAGAATCAAGTGATGTAGGTACAGTTAGCAAGCCAAGTCCACCAAGGAATGAGCGAGATAGATTTGAAGCAAGTCCACCGGTAAGGAGATCAGGTAGGAAAACTCAAATGCCAATAAGATATAGGGTCTTATAAATAGTATGTTAAATGTTGTTGAGCCCTAAAATTATAAAGAAGCAATTCAATATGATGAATCGATGGCAACCATGGAAGAGGAATATGAGTCGATACTTAAAAACAAAACCTGGAATTTAGTTGAATTTCCAGAAGGGAAAGAACCTATAGGTTGCATGTGGTTATATAAACCTAAATTTAAATTTGATGGTAGTGTAGACCAATACAAGGTGAAGATGGTAGCTAAAGGTTACTCATAAAGAGAAGGAATTGATTATGAGGGAATCTTTGCTCCAGTAGCTAATTTAAACACTATTAAAATGATGATATCTTTAGCTTCAAAACATCATTGAAATCTACACCAACTAGATGTGAAGTCTGCATTTTTAAATGGAGAATAGAAAGAAGATGCTTATTTAAAACAACCTAAAGGGTTTATCAAACAGGGGCAAGAGCATTTAGTCTGCAAATTAAAGAAGGCATTATATGGTTTAAAATAGGCACCCAGGTCATGGTATGAAAAAAATTGATTCATTTTTCTTGTGGCATAGTTATAAGAGGAGTAAAAACGACCCAAATCTCTATACTCTGTTTGATGAAAGGGGAAAATTGTTTTGATTTCTTTATATGTAGATGATCTTATTATTACAGGAAAATATTATGAGCTAATTAAAGAAATAAAAGTCCATATGTCATAGGTTTTTTAAATGAAAGACCTTGGAGAGTTACACTATTGTTTGGGTCTGGAAGTCTAGAGTGATTCTGGCTAGACCTTTATGTCTCAAGGAAAGTATGTCTGGAGCTTATTGAAAAAATTTAGAATGGATCAGTACAAAGCTTCCTCAGTGCCTTTACAACAGCATGTCAAACTTTAGAATGACGATGGTTCTAAGGAGGTGGATGCAACACTATATAGACAACTAGTTGGGAGTTTGATTTATCTAACTACAAATAGATTTGATTTACCTTTTGCAGTCAGTGCTTTGAACTTGTTTATGTCAAACCCTCTTGAGAGTCATTGGGTGGAAGAGACAGGCGTCTTAAGGTATCTTGAAGGAACCTTGGACTTTGGTATTAAATATACTGATTCGTTTGATGTTAGATTGAAAGGTTTTTTCAGATTCAGACTGGGCCAGAAATCTGGATGATAGATGATCCATAACAGATTATGCACTTAGCATTGGGCCTAGGGTCATTGCATGGAGTGAAAAGAAACAAAATATTATATCCTTATCTTCAACTGAAGTAGAGTATCAAGCAATGTGTGCCACAATGTGTGAGGAAATTTGGTTGAGGAGACTTCTCCATGATGCCAGAGAAGAACAAAAAGATCCTACAATTATCAAATGTGACAATCAAAGCTCAATCAAAATTGCAAACAATATTGTGTTTCAAAAAAACAAAAAGCACATTGGTACGCAGTTTCACTTTGTTAGAGAGAAAATTCAATCAAAAGAGATTTATATTATATATTTTTATACTTGTGATAATGAAACAAACATTTTTAATAGGCCCCTTAGAAGAATTAAATTTGAATTATTTAGGAAGATGTTAGGAGTAATAGTCAACCCTTTCTCCATTAAGTGGGAGTGTTGAAATTAGTGGAGCAATATGTATTATTGGAGAGAGTCCGTTCATTAGTTGTGCGTGTGTCCTAGTTTAGGAATCAATTCCTATTTTCTAGGTGTCAGTTATAACTCTCCTATTCTCCTGTAAACCTATATATTCTTGATGAATAATGATCAATGTAGTGTGTTCTCCGTGAGGCAATCTCTAGGTTCAGCTTGCTCACCTATGAGATGCTATGTTTTAGAATATATTTTTATGTCTTCCATTTTTAGCAATTCTCCTCTCCGTTTTTTAAAGTTTAAAGCGAAGCTTTAAAATGATAGCATTAGGTGGAAGCCAAATTATATACTTTTCCATATAAATGTCTACAGTCACAATGTAGATTGAGTAGAAGAATAAAGTTTTGTTAATCAGAATTTGGGTAAATTTTCCCTTCCCATTGCTTTTTGAAATGAGTTTAGTCCAAAATCAACTATTTTATGCCACAACAAGAATATTTTGGTTTCTTCAAATAAAATAAATTTAATGGACACATCATTATATCCTCCATGCTAGGATTCTTGTTACCGGGTACACCTACATGACGAAATTACTAGGCAGTTCTACGCAAGATAAAGCGAAACATCATGGATAATAGTGTTTGAAGCCAAATGATATCTTTTTCTATATAAATGTTTGAGGGAACAACATAGACTCAATATAGATTGAGAAGAAGAATAAAGTTTTGTGATCACAAATAATTTTTCATTATTAATTAATTAATTATTAGAACACAATGAGTGAATCAAATAATTAATTATTAGAACATAATGAGTGAATCAAATAATTAACTATCAGAACATAATGAATGAATCAAATAATTAACTATGTGAACATAATGAGTGAATCAAATAAATTAATTTGCATGGGTTTAGTTATTAAATTGTTGATTTAAATTTATAAAAAAAGAAAAAAAAAATTAAAACGAAAACTTGCATACAAAAATTATAAATTAGTTATTTAAACTCAATATAATAATTGTTTTTTAAATAAAAAATTTCGCATGAAAATTAAATATAAATATTTTGATTTACAATAAGGGATGAGGTGTATTATAAACATATGACTCTGTCATATAATAAAACAACCAACTAACTGAATGGGAAGAATCAAAGAATCCCACACAAGATGTTTGGATCCAGAACAAAGTGCAAGATAGAAGGGAGATTCAAGTAGAGCCATTTGGGCTTGCCATTGTGTAGATCCTGAAGGCAGAGGCAAGGCAATCGAACTAGCCTAGTTGAGAAGGGGAGACGAAGCATTTGGAATGAGGGACGAATCACGATAGGGGAGTAGGGTGGCCTAATGGGGTCATCAAGTTTTGTATTGGTTTTATTTTTACATTCTGTGGATTTTGGCTTTGACATTTGGTTGGACTAAGCCATTGTCTTGGGGATTTTTTGTACATACACATTGTAATAAAAGAAGGTTGAAGGGTTGTTTCCATTGAAATTGTGCATGATTATGATGATGATGTTATCTTGCATATGATGTTCATGATTTATGTTAATGGAAGATGATGTGACAATACTATTACTACTCTATGTTTGATGAATTCCACACATTAATAATAATATATAGAACAACATGGATAATACATTGTGAGGCATAATTTGGGTTAAGTAACATTGTACCACTCTTGGTAGTTGTAAACTATGTTAGTTCCACACACTCGAGGGATCATGATTTGCCCAAGAGGAGCATTGTAACTGTAGGAGGCCCCGAGATTGTGATAGATGATATCAAATTTGATACTCTCTTTATACCAAGAAGAGTTAGAGGAGTTAGCAGTGTTTCTCTTCTACCACCCATAGGTGGTGTTAGAACAAAGATCGAAGGAAGATTGGATAGATAAGTTTCCTTTTGTTTGCAGGTAATTAGGGGAAGGTACTTCTATAATCGATTTCCAAGTGGGTAAAATGGTTATGGTTATGGTTCTTGGTATAGGTTGCAAATGGGAAATATGAAATGAGCTTGCCAAGAGCACATTTGGGAAGAATCCAGTCACAATGATGAGCACTAGGTCTAACATAGTGGACCAAGATGATGTGGCATTGTCTAAAAAGTGTTGGGTTGTGTTATATTCTTTCCACATAGTTAACAGGGGGTTTGAGGGGTACCCGTAACCCCACTTTATGGGGTCTGGGGTAGCGCCCTGGAAAATTTTTGTTTTGGACCCTATGTTAGGTTGGGCGGACCCACCTATGGTTTTGTGCATGATTTTCGCACATGTTTTTTGGACGCGATGGTTTTTTGGTCCATGGTATTG